>JBAFWW010047198.1:0-28541 GCA_036873685.1 Agapornis canus | reverse complement strand
CCAGCATCCCTATAGGCCCCCTTCAGATACTGGAAGGCTGCTATTAGGTCTCCACACAGCCTTCTCTTCTCTCAGGCTGAACAGCCCCAACTTCCTTCTTATCTCATAGTTCTGTGAATGACTCCTGATTTATTAGACTTCTTCAAACTATGCTGTCAAGACAAACCAGGTATTTCTTACTTTTTCTATCACTAGACTGTCCTTTTCACACACACACACATACACAAAGAATTTATTATCCAGCATCTTGTGAAGTGGTACATTTTCCCATTTTACATTTGTGAAATAATTCAATCATAAGGACACATCGAAATTGTGGCTGATCAGTTTAACAAGTGCTAAATATTTTGGGGAAGCTGAAAGCCCAGCTCCTGTACCTTCAGGTGGAGCTGTGCAGGTGCAACATCAAAACAGAAACACAGGCAATTTCACTTTCAAGAGAATTCTGGCCTGAATGCTGGTTTGGTAAAACTGAAGCTACTGGTAACAAATGGAAAGAGAAGCACTGCAACAAAAGGGAGGCACACAAAGCTTGACTGTTTGTTGTTTGGTGGTAGGCAGCTGGCTAAACAGCACAGATACGTCAGCTACTCGGCAGATTTACAGCTTCCAGCTGCAGGATGTGCCAATTTGCCCCCACTGAAGTGACATGAGGAAGCAGAGAGGGAAAAAAAAAGTGAAAGGCAAGCAGTAAAGGATCAAAGGGCACAAAGACATAGCAATCTAGGCTTTAATAGAGTCACTAAAATCAGAACAATTTATTCATTTGTGACAGAGGGTTGAAACTGTCAGAAGACCCTTGGTGTTGGTTTGGATTGAGAGGCAGTGAGACTATGAAGGCGTCGAGCAGGATGTCAAATGTCAGGTACTTTAGCTAAATGCTTTCTGTTTTCTTTGCTCCATCAGCCTCCTGCGTAAGCAATTTCCTGACTTGGAATTTTGGGATCAGGTTTTTTCAATGACCTCATATATGTTGTGTGTTAACAAGGGCAGTGTGCTATGTAAGATCATGGTAATAGAAACTTCAACTGTTGTGTATTGCATGTGCAGTACTCTATGATTATGATAAAGCAAGAATGTATGTGCATAGCATACTTCCAGTTGTTTATAAAGTGTTGGCTTACACACTGTGTAATGTTTCATATTGTGAGGTTTCTCCTTTCAGTAAGGAAGGACAAAACTATTTTTACATTCACTGAAACATAAATAATCCTATACTTATCCAGGGACAGAAAGCTTCAGGTTTCATAGTGTGCTATGGGGATTTCATCTCAGGCCATCATCATGGGGAATTCATGAGGTGCTTAAAGTGCTATAGCGCAAGATAACCTGGAAAATGTCTCCATTTGATCTGGAGCCGTCATTTGCCTGTTTAATACTTTGAGTTAGTGTGTTTATTAGCCTCCTGACATACACAGGTCCTTGGCAGCAAAACCTGAAATCTGGTGGGTGTTAATACATATGTGTTTTTGGAGGGCATCACAATGGCATGCTCAGTTGTGGTTACACAAGCTGGAGGTAGTGAAAACAAAACAAACATCTCAACCCCAGGAGAGATAAGTGAGATTTGTCCATTTCAGACTGTTGGAAGGTGGCTGCACAGTAGATACTGTGCAGTCATAAATTTGTAATGTATAGCCATTGTGGCTGGGGGGATAAATATTCAGTACCTGTTATTACCTGATAAAAGTCATAAATATGTATGGATCCATTTTATGTGATAATTAGAGAATCTAGTTTCAGCATCTGCTTTTACTTGATAACCCAACTTTATTATTTTAAATAAAGCAAAAGCAGTAATTCACAAGCTGTAGGCACCATGAAGATGTGAAACAGAGCTACCAAAGAGGAGGGGGGAAAGAACACTGCTTTAGGTGCACATTCCCTGTTATACAGGAGGCTTTGCAAACAAGAAGTATGTGTGCTATCTTTCTTTGTGGTTTATGCGAAATACTCCTGCCTGCTTTCAGAATGCACTTGTAAACAATTGAACTAAGCTTAATTTTAAATGAAATGGAATTATAGAAAAATCTGGCCATAGCAAATGCATCTATTTTGGGGATCAGTTCTAAATATGAGTGCTTACCATGATAACTGATTTTTATAGCCCACATCTGACAGAGAGTTTGACCAGTAGGTTTTGATAATCCACTCTCACAATGGTCAGCTAAGAGTTATTTTATATTAAGGTCCTAGTCTTGGGCCATAACATGTTCATGCTTTTCACTATGCAAAATATTTGGAGCCTTTACTTTTCTTCCCCAGCAGAGGCAGTGGAAGGAACTAATCTGAACCTCAGATTGTTTCCTTGGCTGCTGCTAAGGTGAGAAGCAGTTTTAGAAGGTTCTGCCTTTTTCAGAGCTTTTAAGCTCCCACTGCACTTTGTCAGCGTCAGTTGTTTTCTGTCTTCTCTAGGTGCCATTTCCTTAAAAGTTCTTCTTTGATGAGTGCTGTATCTTAGCAAGGTGGCCCCAGGAAACACAAACGTATTTTTTTGAAAAGATTGAGAATGATATTTAAAATAAATTAGTATCTGCTGTACATTGAATAAGTGCAGGAAGGAACCAAGTGAACACAGAAGTTTTTGATGGGTTTGAGTCTCTGCTGCATCTTAATCTTTTTAAGGAAGTTGCTTGCCTGCTTGTGGTGTAGGAAAGCATTCTGGTACCAGCAGAATTCATGCAACTCCATCCTTTGAATTTCTATTTTGTCTGCCAGTGTTTCACCCTGCTGCTGCTTCTCACAGATCCTTTTACTGAGCAGCAGTTTGCACACATTTCCTCCTGCCTTGTACCCCTTTAAGTTGTCCTCGTCACACAGCTGATCACAGACATTTATTCCTGCCGACAGAGCCTGGCAGCTGGGCTGTCTGCCATAAAAGTCTTTGATTCTGATGCCTAGAAAGTCATGTGGGTTGAATCTTTCAGGAGGGATGGAGTAGTTAGCTAACTACAGGGCTCAGGGGACGTACATACCACCAGATATTCATGGGTTGAGGTCAAACCTGTAAATATCTGTAGAATTAATTTGAACAGGCAACTCTTTATTTTTCAAAGAAATTGGAATCCCTGATAGAAATCTGGTGTTTCATAAGGTGTGAAGGCAAATTAGCCATTCTTTCATTCTTTGAGAGAATGTGTTTGCTTATCTGAATACATTATCTGTTCCTTTAACGCTCCTTCATAATGCAAATGTGAAGTAAGGATGATAACTTCTTTGCCTTACTGAGTTTTATTCCACAGTGAAGAGATTTCTTACAACATCTATTCCTCAGCTGTGTGGGTTCTTCTGTCGCTCTCTATCCTTGCTATTTTATGTGAGCAGCCAGAGGGAAAAAAGCCCAAAGCAGAGGTCTGCCATTTCTCCTCAGAGACCATTGCCAGCTGAAATATCGTCTCTCTTTAGGCAACTCAGTATTTCCTTATGTTAAGATGGCTGTAATTAACGCCCTGGTGAATCTGCCACCTCTTCTTCTCTATCATGCCAGGCTGGTGTTTTAGCAGCCTGTTGGATGGAGCCAGGCAGATTGAGCAAGCTGCAGCAGCCTTCTGAGAGTGGTCATGGTCACTCAGTGTAAGGTTCAACATGTATTATGTTCTCCTTTCTTGGGAATATTAAAAGTATAGTCCTGACAGTATTAGTAGTCAGCTTGATGTTATGCATGATTTGCATCAATAGTAAAAAAAAAAGAATTGCAAAGTGTTTACTGATAAAACTCATGAAAGACACAAAATGATGGAAAATAATAAAAAGAAGCAGGTAGTTAATGTGAATTTGTGACTGGGTATTTTACTGGAACCAAATGCAGGTCCATGAAAGCAGTGACTTTGAAAGCACCTAGGATTCATAGAGTACCTGTGTTGACACCTTAGTTTGGATGAGGAATATGTTTTGAAACCTGTTTCCCAATCATCCTATTATCCGTTATTTTGTTTTGTGGAGCACCTCACTTGAGACACCAGGCTAGATACAGTTCAAAGTACTATCTTCTGGAAAAGTGTGTAGTGTAGGCATGCAGCTGCATGAGAAATCTGTGTCATGATAGCAAAAAGTGTTGATAGGCATTTTTGGTGTGTAAACACGGTCTGTAGGATAAGAGATCATTTTGCAAATAGGTATGGATTTATTTATGGTTATGTGACCAGGATACAGTTCTAAGATCCACAGTTTCAAAGGATTATAAATGCAATCAAATTATGAAGCTGATTCAAAAAGATATCTTAGAGCAAGAGACAGCCACCTGGATCAGTAAAGTGGTGAGGGGTTTTGTTTGTTTGTTTTTAAAGCTTGATTATTGGGAATAACAGTCTTCAAGAATATTATTATGCTCTAAGAAGCTTTTTACCATACTTGGCACAAGGGATGATGTAAACTCGTGGCTGGAAGATAATTAAAGAAATTTAAATTGCTGATATGCATCACATTTTTTTTTAATGCTGGGATTATTGACCTTTGGAACAAACTTTCTTGAGAAGAGCTGGATTTTTTATTTCTTGATGTTCTCAAATCAACACAGAATGTCTTCCTGGAAGATACACTCTAGCTAAGTACAAATTATAGGTCCTCCTGCAGGGAGAACTGTGGTACATAGCAGATTGAACTAAATAATATCAGAAGAAGAGTCCTTTCCAGCCCTAAAATCTATGAATCTGTGTTATCAATTTTATATATGCCAACGTCTTACACAACTGAATCCTCATTTTGAGCCACTTTATAACCACAAGTTACCTGACACCAATGCTAGCAATTTTCTAGCATGCTTTTGTTTCTGAAATTAGTAGCTGTCTGTTCCACATACTCTCAAGGCACTTCTGCCAGCCAGAGTGTTTGTGAAGATAAGATGTTCTACAAACAAAAGAGTACAATGCTTTTTTGATAGGTGGTGCTGTAATGTAACCTTAATTCGTCAAACATGCTGCTTGGGATTCTTTTCTGAAGAGCCTGGCAAGTGCAGTCCCTAGCTGAGGGTTAGGGGGAAAACATGGCTAAAAGAAGAGTTGATATTCCTTTCCACAGTTGAACTGGTAATTTCATTTTATATCAAAATATTTTCAGCACCTGATAAACTTAGCAAATTTTAACCTTTTCTGCTGAGACCTGCTATAGGATTTTGTAATTCCCTTCCCCCCACCCCCGTCCCCATCTCTTTGAGCATGAGATTTGTGCCAGCAGCTGTATTTCTAATAACTATATATATATATATTTTTTTTTTTTTTCTCTTCTTTGGAAGCTTCAGTGCTCCATCTGTCAGTATGAAAAGGAGTTGAAAGGAAGATAAATTATTACGTTGGGTGGGTAGGGGCTTCATAACACTGTTTACAGAGACGCCTTTATCCTGTCACTGTTGAAAATCAAGTATTCTGGCTTCTAAACACTGAACGTTTAGGGAGTCTTGGAGCTTGGACTGTTGGTGAAGGGAACAGGTCAAGGCATGTTCCATTCTTAGATTTAGTTTTGAGTGATTTAGCATAGGTGTTATGAATAGGACTTATCTAGAAATACAATTTATTAATCCAGGGCCACAAATCTGTAACTCTCTGTAGATTACTAGGTACCAGATGGGAAATAAGGAAGTAGAAATGAACACAAAGAGATCAGATTCTCACAACAATAAATAAGAAATAGTTTTACTTGGAAAATTAAGCAGTCTATAACATGGGTAATTTAACAAAAGCAATTCACATATGACACAGAAAATCCACATGATGCATTAATACATAACATATGCAGTTGGCGAACATATAAATAATAATGAAACCAGATAAGATTATTTTTTTAAATACAATAGTTAAGATTATTTTGCATACATTTAATATGCAGTTTATTTGTTAGGGCAGAAAATCTGTATTTTATCTGTGTTTAAAGGAGCTTTTAGAGACTGCAGGTAGAAATCCTTGCATGGACATGTACTCAGCACTAGGGAACAGCATCCTGGTGCTGCATACTGTTTTTACTGTGTTTTATAATGAGACAGTAATCTTAATCTCATCTGGTAATCATAGAATAGAATCATAGTAGATGTTACCATTTTATTTTAATCCAAACTATTTCAGACTTGAAAGTATAGGCTACTTTGTGAGCAATCTCATTTGTCTAATATTTGCCTGTGGAAAGGTCTCTGTCTCGCAAATCCACCTGTCACTGTTTTTCCCTGTTGTCTAATTTCCTAGCCATCTAAGTAGAACTAAGCTGATTTAAGATGCTTGAGTAGCAGCTTGTGCAGACTCGTATGTGCTAAATTGCTATCTTATTGTATGTCCAAGCGGATATCAAGTATTATTTCCAAAGTTACCTTATCCTAAATAGTCCTCTTACTACCAACTGAAAGAATGATGAGTAAATGACAGCTTTATATCTCTCCTGCAAACTAAAAATATTCATATAATGAACATAAAATTACAGTAAATACAGTCTTTCAGGTTTATCAGTTACAAGTCAATAATTTTCACAGACGGTTTTGACTCCCTTTCCTCTATAGGGATATGTAAATTGTTGTGATATCTTGTCCAAAAAGTTCCTTAGCATACAGTTAGCTTTTTTCCTATGGTGATGGAAGCTCAAAAAATAAAATTCATTGCTCCATTGCTTTATTAACATTCTTACTGCTCAGTGACATGGTCTGTTTATGTTCTGCAAATTAATAGTGGCCTGGAGACAGCACAAGTATTTCTGTGGTTAGAAATGAAAGGAGGTCTGGGAATTATATGAAAAATATGTTTAGTTGAGTAGGGACAAGTAGGGAATTAAATGTATTTAATTTAAGGACACCCTAGAAAGCATCTCGCTTTTATGAGTTTTGTTATGATTTAAACTCAGCCGTAACTAAGTACCATGCAGACCTTCTTATCATTATTCTCAGACTAAAGCCAAATCACAGCACTATACCAGCTACTAGGAAATAACTGTTCCAGCTGAAACCAGGACATGTTTATAGCTGGTGCAGAAGCTGTCCCGTATAGTTGCTTTTCTCACCCTTCAAATGGGTTGCAGTGGAAAATTCAGACAAAGCAGTGTTCTTGAGTTGAAAAATAATATAAGTTTATTTACAATCATTCTTCTACATTAAGATACACTTTTCTGCCTGTTCTGCTTAGTGATACAGGCTATTTTCTGATGAAAGATGCTCTGCGCCTATTAAAGTCCTCCTCCTAGGCTGGCCTGCAGCTGTGAGCAGCTTCTCAGGAGCCATAAAGGTATTTGTGCTCTTCAGAGAGTCACTGACATCAGTCACTACTTCAGGTAGGTGCTTCTCCTTCCCACTGCACCCTGTCAACATACCATGGTCAAGTGGCACAGCAGACACCTGAGGTAGCTTTTGGAAATTTTCATTGCAGTGCTTTGTTAATCGAAAGTTTGAAGCTCAAGAGTCATGACAACACATTTAGCATAACAAGTGTTACGCTTGTTATGCTTATAGAAATGTGTAATAAGTACTGTTAACATCTAAGCTTTTATTTGTTACTTAAAGTGTGCTGAGCTGCCTAAAACTTCCCTGCAGTTCTGTGTCTGGTGGTGTTTAGTATGTACAACTGAACAAACGCAGCACTATTTCCCAGGTCACACCAAGAAAACCTCCCTTCTCTTTACAGCAACAAGAATATGGATTTCCCCTTCATTTTACAAGGACCTAATAACCATTACAAACAGAGCACAGAAGTTCAAAGCCCTTGATCTCTTTTTGACTTCAGCCTCCAGATTCAGAAGCAGCAAGCTCAGTCAAGAGTTGCTCTACCCAGAAAGTGTGGAAAAGTAGTTTAGTGGTCAATATTGGTTTAACTGCTGGATCATTTCTGAAGGCTAATGTTTTGAAAGGTCTGGACGACATGTGAAATGTGTCCAGCCTTTTTGATCTCCATGCTCCTGGTCTGGCCAAACAGCCTGGGGTATTTCTTCCCAGGCTTTTTTAATTTTCCCCAGTGAACCAAACCATGCTCCCCATGCAGACTGGGAACTGGTAACCTGATATACAGCAGCATCCTTGACTGAGCAGATTACAGAGAAAGGCCGAAAGTTCTCAGTACTCTCCGGTTCCAACACGCTAGCTCCTACAGCACCTACAGCATAGGTGCTCATCTGCCTCGTCTCAATCACGCCGCCCAATTACAGCATTTCCAGGCTCTGCCAAGCTGGTGATGGCCACAGGACTGCAACCTGACAAGGGGAGGACTGAAATACTGCTTTCATCAGGACTGACATAAAGGTAATTGTTGGCTGCTTGTAACAAGATATTCAAATAAGACCCTTTTGTTTAGTTTACATAGAAAGTAAGCAAACTTAATAAACCCGATGATCTTCCCAGTAAATGTCCCCCCAAAATAACTGTAATCTCTTAATTAAAAAAGAAGTGGTTGAGTTAATCACTTTAAATATTTAATTATATCATTAAAGAGAAGGAAAGGTACAGTAGTTGTACTGAGGGGATTTAAATTGAGTTATTTATTTTCTGTATTTCTATCTGCACGGTTTTTTTTGTGACTTGACACAGGCCTGCTAACAGAGAATTGGCAGAGAAAGCCTGAATCATTCAGTCAGTCTTTCCACATGGAGAAGAACCATATGATAGACATCTCATGTAGTATGGTCCCTAGAATACTCTTTTTATGTGTGCCCACTCCCTGCAAGCCTCAGACTCATTCCTGAGATACTCTGGGTCTATAGTAAAAAGTAAAAAGTGCTGATTATATTGGTGGTTGTCTCTCCAATTCTATGCTTGTTAAATGCTAATTTAATATGACCTGTATTTGACAAGGCTAGATACAAAGTTTTCTGCAGAAGTGTTGTTGCAGTCTTAGTAGACTTGGCAGGGTCAGATTTGTCAAAGTTGTTTTTTACTTTTTATTAGACCAACTTTCTTATTTCCAAGCACAGCTGGAAAAAAAAAACCATCAAAAAGCTTCTTTACACATATGCCTTTCTTCCAGCATGAAATAGATGCAGCAAGCTTCAAAGCTATATAAGGACTGAGACAGATGCAAATCATTAGATACCTATCAATTAACCTGACTGAGAGAACAGATATAATATCTGTGGGATAGATGGAAGATTACCAGGGAGAAACATATAAAAGTGATGGTCCTTTCATTGCAGGGTAGGTAATCTCATTTCCAGATTCTGAAACATGAAGAGGTTAATGGGGAGAGAGATTATGATTTGTTGCAAAACCAGAACCTGTATTGGATCCCTGACACTTGGTGGCCATGAAAGTTATAAACTGCACTGCAGAGTTACCTTCTGAAGATGTTTTGTATGTCTCCCTTAAGGTTTAGGACGGAGAGATCAAAGGTAAAGTGACTGGTTTGTGTGTTTCCCTTTTGAAAGTCATGCACATGTTTGGTTGGACTACTCTAGCTTTGATTCCAGCTGCGGACTAAAAGTAGGTCGTTCAAACCCAATTTCCCTGGAAAGCTCCATGCAGTAGTATTTATGTGATGTCTAGGAAAACAGACTTGCAAGAGCAGCATCGAGCCAATGGCATTCTTTCATTCTCAGTCTACCTCCAGTTTTATTAATAGCCTCCTTTTTGATGTCTTATCTCAGAACCACAGTTTCATCTCTTCCCTCCACTGTTTCCAGGTGGGAGGACATAATAAAAGAAGCTGTATTTCACTAGATAGCACAACCTGACTATTTTTAAATGGCAAGAATGTCTCTACAGTTACTGTGAAAACTTGAAAGCGCCAGTTTTCTAGAAGGGTTTTTTTGCACTGTGTGTACTAGAGGACCTACCTATGGAGGTGAATGTCCTCAACATTTTCTCCTGGTTAATTAGCTGAAAATGTAATATGATTGCTTGCCTTTTTGTGTATCCTACGTAACAAGCCTGTCTTTTGTCATGCACTGTGGAGGATACCTAGGCACTTTCATAATTTTAGCCTGTAATCTCTCCCAGGTGCAACTTCACATTTATAAAATGATTGTAATGCTTCCTTGTCTCACAGGGGTTGCATAGCTGATATACCAAATCACTGAGAGATTCTCAGAGACAAAGGTCTGTAAACCATGTGGTGAAGAATAAATAGAGAACAGCTTGAGATTTTTAAATGGCAGAGAAGTTGAAGAATAAGGTATTAGTGTTACTACTGTTTGCCCTACAAAAAGAGAAACAATACACTTGCCATATTAACAGCTCTTTGCATTCTAGGAAGTAACAAAAGGAGAAAGGGGAAAAATTTAAAATATGCATGCAAGACCACAGTGCAATTCCTCTCTAAGACATGCATCACGCTATATATTCCAGCCAGCCATGCATGAAATCAGGGAGGTACATTGTAAGCAGAAGTGAAGCAGCACTTTCTTCTTTTTCTTCTTTGGGGAACTCACAGGTTCAGGGAGGTGAAAAATCTGACACAAGCTTTAAAGGGCAAACTGCTAAGTCCATGAGACATTGCATGACAGCAGCTTAAACAGAACTGTATTAACACAATGTAAAACAGCAATGGTAGTTGGGGGCAGGAGTGGATTGCAGAGGAATGTAGCCTTTTCCTGCTAATACAAAAAGGGAAAAGCTGATGGAAAAAACTTTGGTGTGACACAGCAGAAGGGATTTTAGGGTAAGGTAATGAATTATCAGTAAATCACTGATAGGTGAAATTTACACAGATATTTAAACTTGGCAGTTTGCCTCAATGTCAGTAGGTTTCATGCCACATAGGTGTGTTTGTGGGCTGGATGCAGGCAACTCCTGCAGTCATGCTCAGCTGTTCGCTTACCAGTCTGCTGAGACAGAGGTATGGAAAAAATTCCTCTCCCAGATTGGCCTAGGCAACAGGAAGGAAAAATCCTTCTTAAGCATTAAATTTAAGATTTTTATATTATAAAAAGAATGATATTGTGTTAGATCCTTGCATTGAGAGCTCATAAATAAACTAGAAAAACAATCCTCAAGTTTTTTATTCATCGTGGCAGAACTTCTAAAATGAAAATTGGCTCATCCATATTGCTATTATAGCAGAATGTAATCCATTCTGAACTGTTCACTCTCTGCTGCCATATATAATTGTTGCATACACACAATATAGGGTATTCTTATTTCATTTTCTTTTTTGTAGTAAGGTGATGGGTTTTTAACACTGAAGACTGAGCCTGCTGTGAGAACTGTTATCTCAAAGGAACCATCCTGGTGTAAAATGCTTCATCAACTCTCTTCCAGGTTAATGGTACTCTGTTGGCCATTTGATTTAATAATGAAGCCTGAACCCTTTTCAGTCTTCTTGTACATCCTGTTTTTATTTCAGGTCTTACATGGGCTGCAGAAATAATCTAAGCTTACAAGCAGCTAGCCACTCTCACAGCACAGAGAATAAACACTCTGGATTGCCTTCCCTGAACATAAAATCTGTTTTGTTTACCATCAATCTTCAAAATCCTAAATACATTTGATGTCACCAAGACACCATATCTTGCCCCCTCCCCTCAAATAAAGAAGAAAATAAATCTGTAGTAGAGAAATGAGACATTTTCTTGAAGTTCTTTAGAATCTATCAGACAGTAATAACCCAAACTGTGGACAAGCATATATATAATGTTATTTTTAAACAGAAATGTTTGCCTGACGTTATAGTTTATGCATTCAGGTGGAGATGTGTATTTTCATCTATTAATTTTTCATTCATTTAGATTATGATACTGTATCACATTGCAGTTGCTCTCATCCCATCGCATTCTGATCAAGTAAATACTGGAATTACAGAAAAATCATAAATTTTAAAGTAGACAGAAAATTCCAGGATGTGAAGCTTTTGTCTGTATGTTTCTGTTCTGCCTTGGTGTAACTTTAGAATCCTTACTTAATAGGAATGAATCGAAAAACAAAATTCTGATTTTATGTTCTATTCTTCTAGGTGGTAAATAGCTCTCAGTTAGCACAGGGGGATAACACAGAAGGATGCAAATGGGATATAGGACTCATTCTAGAGAAGAGGAAAATGGGGCAGAGGTTTTTGAGGGAGCTGTCTGCAATGTCAGCTTCTCCAGTAATGTCTCCTTTTCCAGGCAGCTTCACCTTCCTTTCTTTCTGCTCTTCCACTTTGTGGGAGTTTCATGTGCTGCTCAGGCAGTGCTTAAGCTTGCACAGCCATGATGCCACCTTAATTGGCCTCATGCTCCAGGTTGCAGCTGGCCCCTGTGCCTGCTGGGTTGTAAGGCCGAGAGCTTTGGACAGGACAGCAGTGGCTATGCTGAGAGCTTTGGATGGGACAGCAGTGGCTATTGGGTTTCACGCTGTCCTACTGCTGTTCATTGTGCTAGGCTGGGTGTTCATAAAGCAGTGGTTAAATTAAATTATTACTATAATTTAATTTTAGTTCACTGTAGTTGTTTACAGTTATTGTCTCTCCATTTTTAAATATGTCTAGTTTCATCAGCCCTTCTGTATAACTGTATTCCCCAGTTTTATGCATCATTCAGTGCTCCTTTTACTTTCCTTTCTCCATTCCTGTGATATCAATTTTATATCAAGGTGACCTTAATTGAGCTTGGTATTATAATGTAATGTTGTAGGACCATCAGGCATCACATTTGTTATCCACTAGCAATTTTTCTCTGAATATTCTGCTTGCCATCAGGAAAAGAATGATGGAACTAAGAGATATTCTCATTCAGATACTGATGCTGGTCTCAAGGCATTTATTATTATTTTTTAATCCATGCCTCTGGATTCTGCAGTTCATAACTCATCATTATTGAAGTGTAAGAAGTCAGGTGAAATTTAATTACATAAAATTTCAAAGATGCAAATTGGTCAGGGAAGGGGAGACCATATTAAATCTATTAAGTTTTGAAAAGCATCTGATACTGACATTAAAAAAGCTCAAGAGGCAACAGCATTCAGTGCATGATGAAGTTCCTCAGAATGAATTTTGCACAGCCTCCTCATAAACTGTCAAATGCATCTATATATCTGTATTTGCAAGTGGGGCAGAGAAAGGCACTCGGTGTTGTAATGACATTAAGTCTCTAATTCCCACACTACTCTCTCAAGCACTGTGTGAAACATTACATTTATCTGCAGCTTTAATTTAAAGGCAGAAGTAAGTTTAAAGTGCTCAATAAATGTGCCAGCAATGCTGCGTTTCCCATGGGTAGCTAGTGGGTAACTGTGAAAGCCTGTCACTTCAGGCAAGCTGGTTTGTCTGCATTTTAAATGGAAATGGAGCAAACCAATGATTTTTCCAGTGCTGTGGCTTTTTGTCAATCTCAGTGAAACCTTAATGAAGCTGAGGAGGGAGGAAGTGCACTACACCACACTGACAGGGCACTTTTGTGGCAATTGGATGTCTCATCTTTGGTCCCAGCTACCTGATCTAATTTGAGGGAGAGAGGAGGGGAGGAGGGGGTGCTGCTGTTCTCCAAGATAAAATCTGAATGCTTGCAGGAAAGAGGATAGCTCGAGATCTCTGAAAGTACCTTCTCTTATCTCCAGATGATACTGCGGTAACCTTAGCAATAGTGACTGTGAGCTGTAAGAAGTAGCATTAGGCCTGAAGGAAGTAATTGTTATCCAGATGGTTAGTAAAGAATGAATAGCCAGACAAATTAGTCTTTGGTCTGAGACTATGTGATAGTGTTAAAATTTAATGTGCACTATGTAGTAAGGTAATAAATGAAAGTGGAAAGCTTTGTGTGAACAGAAGTTGCCCTCATCTGTGCAGCACGTACTCATTTAATAATGTATTGTAATGTGTCTTTCAGATTATTTTTAAGAGTATAATTAAAAATTTGCAGACCTAAAGATACTCTCCTCCTCCTTTAAAGGATCTGCACTTACCTGACTTGTCATATAGATTTCAATAAAAGCTTTTTGTAAGCAGGTGCTGCAGGAATGTGTTGCATTAGCATGAGCTCACCCCCTTTGTACAGGATCAGATCTATCAGAGCAGATATCTGATAGCAGAATCAGATAGACCTCTGATAGCAGAATCAGAGCCAAGTTTCAGCTTAGTTTTGCTGCAAGCATGTGAGTTGGGATTAGTTTCATTGACTTAAGGGCAACTCACATTTCTGAGTTTGGTTCAAGAACCTCTGCATAAATAATGCAAAAATTGATTGTTAAAACTTGAAATAATAAAGGTAAGGACAAAGGTAGTCCTTTCTCCAAAAAAAGCCCTATTTGGAATGAATCAAGACTACCTTCTTTTTCTTATTGGAATTTTTTTTCCCAGCCTCAAAGCCCATTTAATGGACAATTTTACGTTATAAATATTCTCAGATTTTTCTGAATCTCAGGGCTTAATATTGACTTCCATTTCTTCCCATAATGCTTTTTGTACCTCACAGTCATTTTAATCCAATTGAGAGCAATGATCACCCACTTTGTGCACAGATTTCTTCTTAGAAGTGTTTCCGTCCACTTTTTCTACCACTTCACTGGTATGAATGCTCTTAGGCAAACAGTGAAGAGACAAACTCCTTAGCTCCAACTTGCTTTCTTTTATTACCTTGGGTTATTTGCTGCTATCATTGTAAACTGGCATGGCAGACCACAACTTCTCTATTATTTGTGTAGCACAAGGCTAGGTTTTGAAGTTTAGCAGATGAATAACAGAGAACAAAAATAGTTACACTTATGGCAGTCCCAGTGTTTGTAGTAGCAAAACAAACACTGCTGTAAGCTGGTGGGTTGTAACTCTTCACTGACTTCTGTGAGATTGTGGTGGTGGTGATGCTTTTCCTTTCCCAGGATTTTTAGTTACATCTAGGGATAAAAATGTCTGGAGAAACAGAGATGACAGCTATGACATATTTCGACTCTTTTTTTTTTCTTTTCACTCAGTCTTACATCTCCTTTCTGATGTGCTGCCAGCTTTGGTTAGAGATCTTGTACAGTCTAATTTATACAGCTGACAAGCTTAGTTACCAGGCTTTCTGAGCATATCGATGATCATAAGATTCAGTCCACTTCAGTTTATACTTCAGCTCGTGTCATAGTGACATATGTTAATTAGCCAGCTTTCCCTAATGTTTAAGTACGGTAACTCAGTGGTTTTCATATTAATCCAAACATTCTGCTTAAGAATCTTGAATCTTACTCTCTTGCTGATTTCAGTTAGGCAATTTTGTCACAGTGATTGCTTAAAATTAAGAAAAAGTAATAGAACAATTAATTATGAATTAATTATAAACTATTAATCATGAATACATCACAAGAAAGCTGTCTAAGTTGTCAGAGTAGAATTAAATTGTAGAGGACTTATCCAACACACATTATGTTGGTTTGCTCATGGGTTCTTGTAATGGGCAGAGCCACGGTTTTACATGAGCAGGAACTCAGATGTGAGGAAGCATTCCTTTAATGTGAGAATTGGAGGCTGAGATGCTGTTGTAGTCAGCACTGCCCTTCATATTAGAATGTCCAAATCTACACAGGTCAGTCATTAACATTTATGTCAATTTTGCATTTGTCATTTTATTTGTCATTAATATCAAAGTGTTAACATAACCATGCTAGCGTTTGTTTTCTTTAGAGGCTTGCTGTCAAAACAGCTTGACTTTGTATCACTGTTTTTCATTCTCACTCACAAACTGGGGAAACCCATAACCTTTCTAGGTGATGAAATAGCTTCTGGTCACTTCCTGACAGCTCCTCAGAGTGCTAGCATCCCATCTTACCTCGCTTGTATGATGTGTGGGGCCATCCCTGACGTGTATAAACTCTGTAGGCCCCTCTCTGTGTACATGGCCCCCAGTGGTCTTCCAGTGTGTGCTCTATTATCACATGGCTGTGCTGACTGCTTTGGGAACCCCTCCTTACTGCCTTGTCAGGATGCTTTTCCAAACCCAAAGACTCTGGTCTGTAGGGGCTCCAAGTGTTACTTTATAGCACGGTTGTAGTCCATCTGTTTTTTGACTCCTTGATTTGAACTGTAATTAGTGTCACAGAAGCACTGCATCACCTGCTTTAAGTCTTGATTTTTAAATGAAAAAAATTAGATCTTGCCTTCTTCTTTGTGCCTTCTGCTTGAATACTTTCCCCATGGACAGTGTGAGCCTCTTCTCCCTGACACACTGGTAACATGGCCAGCAGTGCAGGATGCATGCAACTGCCCTCTCACTCTCTATCACATGAGCCTGTTTCTCCTCCCTCCATCAGCATCATAGCTGGTGCTCCCTGGTCTTTCCTGGCTTAGCTGCTCATTTACCCCTTACGCTGCAATTCATGTGCTGTCCTCTTCAGTCTTTTCCTCTATGAGACTGAGGGCCAAATAGCAGGGGGGATTCCTGAGCTACACTGCATGTAACCAGCATGCAAGGATGCATCCATCAGCATTCTCTTCAAAGACCCCCCCAGAACGATAATAAAGGAAAAACCTGTCAAATAAACTATTTATTAAGGAAGAAGTCTTTGTAGCTCATGCCCTTTTCCTTTATTCCATCTAGCTGAGTGCATTGATATTTGGGCAGTTCTACGCAAAATGTATATATAGCAAAAATAGCAATACAGCTTAATTATAATTCAAGTCACAACAGGGTTTTTAGTCCCCCCATATATTTCTGCAGAGCTAATTATGCTCCCCTGTAGGATCAATGCTTTATGAATTCTAACTGTATAAATTTAGATTACTAAATACGTTGTAACAATATTGTCACCAGTGAATCTGACTGCTTCAAAAAGCAAATTGCTCTATGCCAACAATTACAAAAAGGTCTTTGTTTTTCCTTTTTGTAAATCATTTGACATTAGCATTCACCTTTTCAGACAGGCATTTGCTGCAGAACAAGCAGCAATGTTACATAAAAGGGTGAAAAACAGGAAAATAATCACATCTATCAAAAGCAAGAAAATTATAGTAATCTCTGTGATAGAGAATTCTTAGAAATCAAATACTGAAGTTACATCTGCTCTTGAGAATCCTGATCAGCACATATTGTACGCAGCAGGTAGGGCATGTTCTGACACCACTTATTGGGATTACACAATCCTTACACCTGTAAAGCATATGGCATGCCTGATTCATTTTTAAAACTTATGATTTGCTTTTCTTCACATTAGGCACTATGTGCTTCTGTACTGACACACTGTCTTTCTACCAGCAAATTATTGTGGGGGCAAGTACTACTTGCCTTACATGAAATACCATGCTGACAGTCCATAATGACTATTCATTTAAGGAAAGTAGATTTGCTGCCTCTCCTTCTCTGATCTTTTAACTTCGTAATGACTTAACTGTAAAAGGAAAAGAGAAGGAAGAGCATTGGAAATGCTCATGTTTGTTTGTTTGTTTGCTAGAAAAACAATGGGTATAACTGGCAATTAAACACTGTAAGCTGACATTGAAAAATCAAATCCCTTTTTTGGATTTTCTCTTGTCCTTTCTTTTGCTGCTTGTGATTATGAAGCATTCATCAATGCAAGACAGAGACATCCATTTTAAGACACTGGAAGTGTTTGTCAATTCAGCTTGGGTGTGGTAACCATTCTTATGCTGAGACTTAAAGATTGTTTGGTCTGTGCCGTAGTTGAGGCTTGCTGTTTTATTCAGACAACATTAGGATTTACAAAAGATATTTTATGATTAGGCTGGGGAATGCCTGGGAACTTTTCTCTTTCTTTTTTCTTGTGCAGACATTATCTTCACCTTTCTCACTTAGGAGTCAGGTATGCCCATCCAGGGCTATGATGTGGAATAGCTGAATATTTTGAGTTTATAAAATGATTGTGTTCTTAAATAATATAACCAATTGGCCTATTTAAGTACAGTGTAAAGAGCACGTGAGTAGGTACTTACGCTGAGGACAATGAAATTCATGTGAGAAAGACAGTAGTTTATTGGTTGGGTGATGACAGAGAGGGGCTTTGCCCTGGCTGTGTCTCTGCCCTTGTAGGCCCTTGTGGCTGCACAGGTGAGCCAGCAGACCCAGCATCAGCTCTTCACCATGACTCAGAAGTGGGTCTCCTTGACTGCGATAAGCAAAGTATAGTGGTAAACCTGAGCTGTAGCTTGTGCAAATCAACTTCATCCAAATCAGGGTGCCCAGCTAGTCATACTCAATGGGTACTACTTGAACTTGTGTGGTGTCAGTGACTTGGCCAGTAGTCTGTTCTACATCTAAAACAAGTAACCATTTATTATACACTTTGTATGTCTGAAAATTCCCATTTAATCAGTGGCCACTTTACCTTCCTATTATGACTAACTAGGATTTCACAGCCTGGTTTGGGAGCACATGGCCTTGTTTTCTACAGCACACAGCCCTTTCCCCTGCAGGTCTGCTTGCATCTTTTCCTCAAAGCTTATCTGGGCTGGAGTTAGGAGCTCTCTGCAGGCTGATGTGAGATCACTTTAAACTCTACAGAGCTGGTGCTTAAATAACATTCAAATTCTCTTCAGCCTCTAAGCTACTGTGTACCGGGTCTACTTCACAAAATATTGCAGGCTTTCATGTCTTTCTCTAGAGGAATGAATCTGAGGCTTTTTTCACATGAAGAATCTCAGTATGATTTATTTACAGGTTAAGGGCCCAAGCACATCCCCATAAATAATGCTTTAGCCTTATTTTTTCCTTTCTGAACTTTGCATTTTTTTGGGTGCCTCTTAAGGGTTTCAGATTATTATCACAGTGAATACTGCTATATTTTATGTACCGTGTTGGAAAAGACAAGTTGTTTTTCTCCAACCTGAAGAAGTAACACTTAAGTCTAGTCTGTGTAGTGCTGCTGATGACATCCCTTCTTCTGTTAATTTCTCTCACAATTCTATTTCTTTCCAAAGTAGACATCTGACTACCACTGGTCAATATGCTTTGATATGTATTTCAAGATACAGCGAGGAGTTCTAACTGTATAAAACTTGTTAGGTTTGATGGGTTTCTTTCAAACATGATTATAGGTGTGTAACAGAAAAGAAAAAAAAAGAGAAAACCTCCCCACATAACACAATATAGGGGAAACCCCCCTGTTTTTCTTTAATTTTCAAAACATTTTTCAAAGACCAGGTATAGCTTTGACATGTTGTACTGTCTCCTGTGAAGTATTATTAGTCATCACAAATAGCTTATGCATGAAAGTTTTCATTAACTACCAACTATAACCAAAGGAAATTATTTTTTCAAGTAACAGCTACATCCTGATCACCAGAACATTATTACCAAAATCGTTAGTTTACAGAACAAAACCAGAGTCACGTAAAACTGTGCAATTTCTCTGAAGATGAATATCTATAAAGAGGTTGTCCTTTGGCATTGATTTGATTGTTGCAATCAATAAAAATATGTCTTTTAAAGCCATTTTCTGATATTTTAATATCCGACACTTTTAGCCTTGTGCGTGGAAATAAAATACAATTGCACTTTTCTCACTGGGCTGCCAGATGATCTGTTGGTGGAGTGACCCCAAGGTCAAAGATCTAACAAGCTACTTGCTGCTTTTTACGGTACTTTTACTGGAACTATTTTGTTAGAGTTATAGTGGATGCTGTTATGCCTCTAGTGAGTCAGGGCCTTGGGACATTTATGCCACCTGTCATCCCCTCTTAAAAGCTTTGATCTTGCATGCACTGGTTGGAAAAATTATTGTGCCATTTTTCAGCTTCAGCCTGCAATGGTTTAACACAGCTGCTGACACTTTTTCACAATATGAGTTGATACAGACAAGCATTTTTGAAGAGAGCCCTAAGGCTAACAATAATATTTATATCTTGTGCCATTCATGGGAAGCAGAGCCAATAAAGCAGGCAAAGGATCTGGTATGTATTCCCTTTTGCTTGTTCAGCTGATTAATGTTCAGCTGATTCTGTGGGTGTTCTGTGGAAGAGTGGTTGCTTTCATTTTCTCATGCCAGGAAAATACTATATTTCTTGTTTAAGTCTATTGCCTGCGAGATTCTGCTTTAAGCTTTTTCTTGAAGGATGTTGTTCATCTCTTTTGCACAGAGAGATTCATAACAGGGAAATATATGTGTGTTGAGCAATGTTGGATTGGCCTTGAAAAGTAATGGTATCTGACAACTACGGATGGAGAAACAGAGAGCCTGGTTCCATAGGAAGTACCTACAACCTTCCAAGCTGCGTATCTGTTTTCAGAAAGAAGGACTGCTTCTCAGAAGGGCAAACCTATCCTTTCTGTGGTTGCATGTAAAAGCTAACATGCTGTATTTCTCGTCTTGAAGGTTCCACTAGTCTGTCTCTGACTCCCTCAATACAAACAGTATCCAGCTCCCACTGCCCTTCTTCCTGCCTGTCTTGCAACACATGCTTCCGTTATCTGCTGGTGTCACTGGGAACTGTGAGGTGCTGCTTATCTTTATTGTGCCCTACTACAGCTCTTAAGAATGCATTTCATCCCTGAGCTCCTGCTTCAGCCTCACATCACTTTTCATTCTTTAATAGCCTGCTTAATCTTTGAAAGCGTTTATGGTCCTAAAGTAGAATGTAGACCAGAAATAGAATTTTGATTGTGACATCCCACATTGTACCTGCTGATATCTGTTTGGGTGGTTTAACAAAATGAACCTGTATTTTTCTTTACCACAGTCTGAATGTCCACTTTACAAGCTCATAGTTGCGATGTGGGAGCAAAGTGTTGTGACTTACAGATGAGGATGATGCTTAGAACCAGGATCTGCTAGAGGAACAGAAAGGCTTGTGATCCTGAGATAATATGATTCTTTCTGCCACTAGAAGAGTTGAGAGCATGTCCTGGGTTTAGCAGTAGCAGTCAGTTTTTCTCCTTCTTCATAGCTGATTCAGTTTTTATGTGTTGACTCTCCCTGGGAACAGAGCTGATAACACCAGTGTTTTTAGTTGTCACTATGTAATGTTTATTGTGACCAAGGAGTTTCTGAGCCTCATGCTTTGCCAAGGAGGAGGGGAGGCTGGGGGGAAGCAGGGACAGGACACCTGACCCAAACTAGCCAAAGAGGTATTCCATACCACAGCACGTCATGCCCAGGATGTAACTGAGAGTTACCCAGAAGGGCTAGTGCTCTGGGAGCGTTGGTGGAGGTACCAGGATGCTGCTCGGTCAGGCCGGGTGGGGTGAGTTATCTGTTGGTGGGTGGTGAGGTGCTGTATTCTCTTCCCTTGTTATTTCCTTTATCATTATTATTATTGGTGGTAGCAGCAGTGACTTGTGTTATACCTTAGTTACTGGACTGTTCTTGTCTCAACCTGTGGGAGTTACATTCTTTAAATTCTCCTCCCCATCCCTCTGGGAGCAGGGTGGGGGTGAGAGTAAGTGGAGGGGAGGAAGTGAGTGAGCAAGCTGCATGGGTGACTGGTCTTAAACCATAACAACATGTTAATTTATAGTTGCATTTTGCAACTTGTTAAACGTTAAAAGTGTTAGGTTATATGATAAAAACCCTTATGCACACCCACAGAAGAACAGAGAACTACAGGAGTGACCCCAAATAATACTGTGCCCCAGCTTCTTGCAAACCTGTCCCAGGAGCCTCAGCCCACCAAAGACCCATCTGCACCAGCCCAGAGGAACATAGGGCACAGTGGCCGGTGGCAATACGACTTAGGGTCTCAGAGGAAGGGATGCCCTCTGTGACCTCCCTGCCTGATGCTTCCTGTGATGGGTCTGGGAAAGAACATATAACATTTAGCAAGTTATGAAATGCAGCCAAGTTAATGTGAAGCACCAGTGAAGATCAAGCTGCAGTAGGTGATGTTGTCTGAGAGCTATGGGTGGCTTTATGGGTGAAACCACAGTGGACCTGGCTACAGGGGACTAGGGGACTCTCAGGCAACAATGTCTCTGTGTGTATGACAGTCTGAACCAGCAACTGAACTGGGGCTGTGGCCTTAGGAACTTCTGCATCCAAGTGCCAGCAACTGGAAAGACTGGGATCTAGGGGCAGCTGATGAGCAGACTGAGTATTTGAGCCCATCTCCTGGAGGGATCCACCTTGTATGGATGTAGATCTCTGAATTCTCAGTAGTGGACCTCCATCTCAGCCAGAGAGCAGGATGAGGCCTTTGGTGCTGTTTGTGTCTGTGTGGTTGGTCTGTATGTGATCTGTGTATCTATGTATAGATATGTGGTGTAAAGGTGTGCTCTCTGTACAAGTGCCTACTGAGAAGCTCAGTCTAGTACTGGTAGGACCTGAGGAAATGAAGCTGTGTCAGTCTTGCTTCCCTCAGGCTGTCAGTGTAGCAGAATATATTCTCCTTTAACATTAAACATACCTACTGAACGTTCTGGTGCTGCTTATAGAAGTATAGGATAATGCACCAACCTTTGAGGCTTAGTTAATAAACTCTGGAAAGAAAATAAAGTGCTTTGAAACTGGAAAAAAAAAATATCCCTTCATGTGAATAGATCTTTGGTACAGTCATAGCTCCAGTAAATAGGAATCAACTCACAAATCTTTGTTGATGCCCTTACCCTCATGTGCCACTTCAGTTCAAAACCGTGTTTGGATACTGCAGCTGCCTCTCCTCCTGTCTGTATGTCAGAATGTCAAAATCTTATCATTCTTTTGTCAAAAGGTGCTGGCAGCTGCCATAGTGGAGGTCTCTGATCTGAAAGTACTTTTGTGCTTTGTACAATATATCAAGCATCTCCCTTCAGACTATTTGGAAGCCAAAGTCAAAACCTTTATGTCTTAGCATTTCCAGTGAGGATTCCCAGTGAGGAGCTTTCCAGAACCAGCTTCCAGCCCAAAGGATTTGCAAATGAATCTTCAAGAGGAGAGAGTAAACCAAAACTGATTGAGTTTAGACATATCAAAGACATATGGGATTTTCAAGAAAAGAATTTCCATTTCATTGAGAATTTTATTAGTTTATGTTATTTTTAGTTTTATTTTTTTCCCTTTCTATGGTGAAATGAACATGGCTTTGTGCATTTGCCTTCATTCATTCCTTCCCCTGAACTTTCTTTTCTCTAGGCTGAACAGTCCAAGCTGTCTCAACCTTTCCTCATATTTGGGGTGCTCCAGACCCTTAATTCTGTCTGTGGACTTTTGCTGGACTTCAATATGTCCATGTCTATACTGAGGAGCCCAGCACTGGACACAGTACTCAAGGTGTGGCCTCACCAGTGCTGAGTAAGGGGAAAGAACACTTCCTTCACTCTGCTGACAGTACTTTGTGTAATGCAGCAGAGGATTCCATTCACCTTTTTTGCAGAAAGGGCATGGTGCTGGCTCAGGTTCAACCTCATTCCCACCAGGACACCCAGGTCCTTTTCTGCCAAGCTGCTTTCCAGCAGCATATTTCGGTGCACATTGATGTCCATGCTTTCCTACGATTATTTTATGTCCTTACCTAGTAAAAAAGACTTAGTTTCCATGAAATTCAATGGTTAAATTCCCATCGCTTTTTTCCCCCCACTATCACTAGGGCCAGAATTAGTCCCTTGTGGCTGTCCCATATTGTTTTTAATCAAAATCCTCAGTAGTAAACATGAGATATGTGGTCTCTTTGGATTCAACAGGACTCCACATGCCTGTACCAGCATGTAAATAGCAAGATTAGTGTAATAATGTTTAAAGACAAAATGCAACACAGTGGGAGATAACAAGACAAAATGCAGAGGCTGAAAAAAGGCAACAACCACAGTGATGATATAGCACTCCACAGCAGTGTCCCTTTTACCACCAAGTCATCTGCTTGTTCAGAGCCCTGCATGTTATTTGGTCAGTAGGGATGAGAAGATTGGTGTTAGGATAATGGTAGGCATTGGGGAATGCTTTGAAATTGCTGTTCTTGATTTAGAGAAGCAATTTTGGATTAAGCGCTTCTAGGGGGATCACATTCTGATACCCTTGCATACAATTTTCACTCCAAGAGCAAAATCAGTCTCACTGATTTCCTTGGGTAGAGGAAATAACTATTTAACATGAACAGAGCTAAGTCAGCCTCCTGGGTGATAGTGAATTAAAGAAATGGAGTTCATAGCTGATTCTTTACAGATGCTCTAACTCATGGGAAGGATGCAAAGGTTGATAGAAGGCAGGGGGGAGTTTCAAATAGACTTTGGTGATATATTCTTTTCTTTAAATCCTTTCTCCATAGTATTAATTTTGCACCAATTCTCTTTAACAGTTTTGATTGTCCTCCAGAGGTCTGGCCTGAAGCAAAGGAAACTCATTCTAATCACAGGAAATTTATGTTGCTTTATTTTGACCTTGCTCAGGTAGTGGAGGTTTATATGCCTGAGATTGTGACCCATGTAAGTAAAGCTCTGAAAATGGAAACTGAGAGAGGACAGACAACTTTATTCTGGAATATAGGGAAAACAGGAGAAAAAAGAAACTAGGACAAAGGCAAAATTATGCAGAAAAATAATAGCAAAGAAAAGGTCCTGAAAAAAGAAGGCAATACTATGAGTACACATAACCTAGCAAATACACTTTCAGTGTATAGGAGTGAGTATTTTTCTTGGAAACATATTCTATGAACTATTGTTATAGACAACTTTCCACATCACTGCTGAATCACTGCAAACAGCTGGATATTTCTGCCCTTGCCTTTCTTTTCTGTATCTTTTTAATGCAAAGTATCACAGAATCACAGAATCACAGTATGCAAAGTATCAAAGAGTTTGCAAAGCAAACTCAGTTTGCAGCTCACTGTGACCTGTTGGGAATATCCAATCTCCATATGCTTAAGGAACTCAATTCTCTTCAACTGTTTGATTGGAGGCTGTAATAATAGCATGTCAATTTTACATTACCTGTAGAAACGAGGAGCTGAGCTATTCACCAAAACAGGGTTAAAATGGGCAGTGTGGATACTCTGTGCCCCAACAGAAGCACAATGTGGTTGTGCTAGACAAAACAGATACAACTCCATGAAGGTAAGATCTGTTATTTGCCTTGCTCTTTTGGTTCCTTGGGTGTCCAGACCAGATTCTTGCCTTCTCCCAAATGATTCCTGGGCAAACTTAGGAGGCAGCAGGTGGTGGATGAAGATGTGCTGGGGAAAACAGAGTTTATCTTGTCTTTGATCTAAGCTATGCAATTGGCTTTTAAGGGACAGAGACCAGACCTTGATCTTGTTCTGTACACTGAGACAACAGCCTGAACTTGTATTTATATTCAGCCTTGCCATAACTGTGCAGCCTCTTGGAGTTCTTATATTGCAATTTTTAGTTCTTTCTGTGAATGTACCATTTCATGTTCATCAGGTTGATCCTGGGCCATTACAGAGACAAAAACACAGGTTAAATGGTGTTTCTCTTCTGTCAGGATCTGTCCTGGCATAGATACACATCCTTGTTTCCTGTATGCCTCAGAAACATTGCCATCAGAAGGAAAAACATCCTTTTACACTTTCCTGTGAACACCTTTTACTAGTCCAGACCTCCTTTGTGGTGGATGGCCACGTGTACTCAATGAATGTTCTCCCCTTACCTTCTACCCCTTCCCAGGAGACTGTCTCACATTTGAAACTTCAGTTTCATCCCTAATTGTATTTAAAAAAAAAAAAAAAAGCGAGAGAGAAAAAATTATCCTGACTCAATAAAAAGACCCCAAATGAACTCACTGTAAAAGGAATATTTAAAAAGTATTTGCTACAAAATAGTGTTTCAATACAGAGCATACCATATATTTCATGATGTACGTAATAGAAATGATTACGAGGCATATACTGTGTTATAAAATTTTATGACACCACACATTGGGACAAAATATTTGTTAGAATATTTTGTTATCTTTCTGATGATTGAGAAACCATTACTTGAGGAAGTAGCTGTAAGGAGATAATGAAATGCCTTTAAGTTCATTTTTGCATCATTCTTGAGTAAATTACTTGGACAGCTTTGATGTTTGCAAGAAAATAAGGTAAATATTAAATGGATCTATTACAGGAATGCCCCATTTAAGTCTGCTTATTACATTAGATTTGAAGCAGTGGTTCCATGAAAGGACTCTCTCAAGAAAACCCTCATGGATTAAATGTCTATATGGAATGTATCCAAAACTGTTGAATTCCCAATTAATTATGATATTTAGAACTATATAAAATTTTAAATGAAAACTGAATGTATCAATTTTTCCTTAGGAAGTTTGATGCATTTTTTTAAAGGAATTCAATTTTTTTATAGCAAATTTGCCATTTTAGCTTGAATTAACTAGACCAATCTGAAAATTTTGGTTTCTGGGAACACTTTATTCTTCTTGCGTATCTTTTTTAAGCACATTGATCTCTATCCTTCATGTTTCTTTGATTGTCAGCTCATACACCACAACTGAGATACCCATGCATCCAAGTTGAGTCACTTGGATGAACAAGTATTCTCTATTTTTTCAAATATATCAGTGTAAATGAACTTAGACTGCACAACCCAAATGCCCCTGAAAAAGTACCACCTTGAGTATCAAATGCTGTTTATGTGTTAGCCTTGGCACTTATATGGCACATAGTGTCTGAACAGCTGCATGTAACTTACAAGTTTGTAACTGGAATATTTCCCCCTATTGTAATGGAGATAAGAAAGACTGATGTATTGGCTATCCAGTGCAATTTAATTAGGTCTCACTTAGGGTTCTTTTATCCCAGAAGTGAAATTACATGAAAACTGTGGACATAAGTGGATTTTAATTTCAAATTAGAATATAACAATGCCAACAATAACAAAAACAGTAAACCACCACCACCACCACCACCAACAGTAATGATAATGATTATAACAATAAATTGATGATAATTCATTATTTCCATTTAACATGTGATTTTAATTATGGAGCAGCAAAGTGAGAGTCTGAAGTTTGGTTCCCCAGGGTGATATGAAGAGCACACTCCTTTAATTGAACAGCTCAAAGTCAAGGAATCAGTGCAGGGCTCATCCTTTGTGTAGCTGTTTCAATTTACCAGTTACCCTCCCCAGTATAAGCTTTTAACCATGTTTCATAATCAGGTTTACCACTTATTGACCATCAGGTTACTGCTGTGATTTGATGAAGGTACTGCTTCAATTTTTGTGTCACACGAAATATTCTAAAGGAGAATAAAAATTATACATAATCCTAGTGGTCAGATTTGAATATTTCTGTTCTTGCTCCAGTGTATATTCAGGCATTTAATTCAACAAACAGCATTTGCATCAGGAAAGTGCAGAGGACTTGACACCAAATGCCTCAGAACAGGGTGAGATGATGGCTAATAATGTTTACATCTCTGTAATTTTGTTGTTGGAAAGAATTTTCTCATAAAAGGCAATTATAGTTTCAATCACTACCAAGAAAGTTTGTGTTTAGATTAGGGAGCAGAGGGCACAGGTTTCTACAATATTTTGAACCAAGAATCAAAACTTGGATTAAATTAAGATTTTAAGGGGAAAAAAAGTCTAAGAGGATATATTTTTTTTTTTAAGCACTAACTTCATAACTGCTTCAGAAATGTATTCGTTATATACCTCAGAGTGAACCTAATAGAAACACAAAGTAGAGAAAGCTGTTTGCAGGTATACCACCCACTAGTCATAATGAGAGACTGAAATGCTGCAGAGAGTGACATTCATGGGTGTATGGCAAGAACTGACAAGCAATTTTGAAGTGAAAGGTCAAACTGTCAAACACTCATGGCAAATAACCATTTTCAAGGATTCTGATGTCCATTACACACTGGCTTTGTGGGATGGAGTCCAGCCAAAATGGGAACACATAATGATGTAGGGGTTTTCTTTTTTCTTACTCAGTTTTTTGGTTTTGAGAGCAGAGAGGAAGAAAAGTAATGGATTTGGTCTCAGAATAGACACTGTGTTCCAGAATATATGAGAATAAAAAGCAGTCTACAGGGAAAAGTGTCAAGTAGTTCAGGCTTACTTTCCCTCTCTTCACTTATATCAGTTAAGAGAAGCATATAACAAAAACCAAGTTCTCTTCATGTTATGCTAAATAAGAACATTAATAATTGACAATATGTAAAAATGCATATAATTAAAACATTCAAAATATAAGTTCTAGTAGATAAAATAGTTAAAAAAATATTTTATAAGTCATTCTACAGCCTGCACAGCCCTTTGATCATTGGCTGTAGTCTTTGCCCACTATAACGCCCAACTGGACATCTTGTACAGTGGACAGGTAGAGAAACCAGACAAAAGGAATGTGTTAAACACTTTGGACTGAATGCATTCTTCTAGCCTCATGATATACAGATGAAATCCGTGATATGCAGATGAAATCCCACATTGCACTTACGCATCAGATAAAAGAGCATTTATCTTTATTATCTTTAATTCTAGTAAAAAATCATAAGAAATGTCATATTTCTTCCTCAATCAAAGAGGATATTCTTCCGTTTCTTCACTGCCTCCTTTTAAATCTCTTGTGGATTTACTTTTTAGATAAATCAGAACATTAATGTCTTCCTTACTGCTGACCTGAAGAACAACATAATAACAATAATGAAGCAGAAGTGAAGATGAGAAAAAAATCACTATGGTCCATTGCAAACCTGAAAGTTCTGTGGTGAATTAATCAGATCAATCCAGCTCTCTCTTGTTTGTATTTATGGTGTGTCCCAAGGTTTTTGGCTCTAACCCAGGCAAACATAGCAGAAAACTTGCAACTTCCTCTTCGTAAACTGTTACTCTATCGTTGATGTGGACACACCATTGCAACACATCGCTGGATATTGCTACAAGGA
>JBAFWW010047197.1:20879-39685 GCA_036873685.1 Agapornis canus | reverse complement strand
TGTGCCAGGCCGTACCGTCCCTCCAACAGATATCAAGGGTGGTTGAAGTCCCTCGTGAGGACAAGGGCCTGTGAGTGTGAGGCTGTTCCTATCTGTCTATAGAGCACTTCATCCACATGGTCTTCTTGTTCAGGCAGTCTGTAACAGATCCCCATAGTAATGTCCCCCATAGCTCTTCTCCATTTGACCGTGACCCACAAGCTCTCTGCTAACAAATCACTGGTACCAAGTTCCATGCTCTCCAGCCTATCCCTAACATAAATAGCTACTCCCTCTTCCTGTCTGCCAGGCCTGTCTTTCCTAAAGAGCCTGTAACCTTCCATTCCAACACTCCATTCATAGCAGCCATCCCACCATGTTTCTGTGATGCCTATTATATCCCTGTGGCTGTGCTCATCTCTCTAATTCCTCTGCAGCCAGAACTGAGCTCCCACACTGGCCCCAGTTCCTAGCCAAGTCCTGTTGAGGGCTTGAGGTTCCATTGGTGGCTATTGCTGCTCAGAATGGAGGCTCCTGAACCCTGTATTTCCCCTCGCTCTGATGCTGAAAGGCATCCTCTCTGGAGCTGCTCACCTTGGCAAATGACCAAATGACCAGCAACCGCAGTGAGCAGTTGCAGCTTAGTGATGGATGGCTTTTGGCTCTGGTGTGCACCAGGACAAGGGAGCATGTCTGCTGACAGGAAGGGAACTTGCCCCTCCTCAAACCCATTCCAAGATCCAATCCAGGTTGCCCTAACACAATCTTAATAATCCATTTTACAGGGGACTCTTTAAATTGACCTTTAAACAACCTCTAATGAGATTCTATTTGGGGCTTTGGTTTTGATTTATATTTGGCAGCAGTAATAACCAAAACCCAAATAATATTTTTAGCCTGGGAGACCACAGGAGCCTTAACAAATCCAAAAATATTCCTGAAAAGCAAGGCAGTGGTGGTCTGCTTTTCCCATAAATGCCACTAAAATACTAACCCCAGGAGAAACATTTTTTGAAAGTTAAAAGTGAATATATTTTAAGCCAAAATAGAAGTTGATGTAATGGATTTGACCTTTTTTGCTTGATCTTTCACAGTGCCAGTGCTTCTGTGCTAACACGCTGCTAATCTAGGACCCTACCACACCACAATTCAACCTTGCTGTCTCTCAGACATAACATATCCTCTGCCACAAGGTTATGAGCTAAGCAGGGCATGTAGAAGAGCACACCAGCTCCAGGGTTTGCCCAGATTGGAAGAAGCTTCTGTTTCTCTGCTATTAACACTGATGAGAATGGTTTGGGTCTTACTGGGGTCTGGTGAGGGGTTCCCTCCAGGTGGCCTCCCAGTTTCCATGCCTTAGACACTGGTGGTGGAGGCCACCCAGGGCCAACGTCAAAATAGGTATGCCACCATCACTAGAACAGGTCAGTTCTTGTCTTGTGAAGAACTCATGAAACAGCAGTGGTGATGGGAAGCCAAGAGAATAACATGCTTTTGTCCCAGCGGAGGATCTTTGTGTCTTAGGGATAGATGGTTTAGTCTTTCCCCTCTTCTCCAGGCAATGTCTGGGCTCCTTATCTGGAGTCTAATCTGGAGAGTGTCTTCACCTCAATCCAAATACACAAGTTGCTCCCACCTCAGGAAAATCATGGACTCCCTGGAGAGACTGCCGGCTCTCACCTTGTCCCTCAGTGGCAGTGTTGATGAATCAGCGTGTCTAACTTGCTTTTAATGATTACAGCAATGTTCTTATTGCAGAGGATCCTGCATGTGTTTAAAGCAGCAAAACGAAATACTCCCTGCTCCCCTTTCCCCAAGCAAAAATGAAAAGCACAGCAAGGATGGAGTGCAAAGGGCACAGCTGGCTGTCCTGCCAGCCCTCTGTCTATGGATACCGTTCCTTCCAGTCAGCTGAGCCCTGTTCCCCAGAGCTGGGGAGTGAAGGGGTGCTGGTGGGCAGGGGGAGAGTGATGGCAGGGTGGTGGCGAGGACTCAGAAGAAGGAGTATAAGAACAGGGCCAAGTGGCTGCATGGGAGCAATAGAAAGGAAAGGCTCCAGAGCAATGGCCACATAACATCTCCATAAATACACAGAAAAAGCTCTCTGCTCTCCAGCTTGATGAAGGCACCCTGTGCTAAAGCTGGGCACTGTTCTGCAAAGCCTTTTCTCCTCAAACACTGCTCATGGTGCCTGTTCTGTTCCTGCTGTCCCTATCAGGAGAGGGAGATGACTGCCACCATGGTGCAGTGGGACCAGGGGGATGAAGTGTTCCCAAGAGGGACACAGAAGTGTTCCAGGTGCAGAACTGGCCACTGCAGAGTGGGTGATGAGCACGGGCAAACCTTTCAGAGCAAGGCAGTCTCTTTCCTTTACATCTGTACAATACCAAGCATGTTTTGGATTTGTTTCATGGTTTCTTAGTGCTGCCCTAATGTTTCTTATGGATCTTCAGGTGGGCAAAAAGTAGACTGGTTCCCAGCAGCAAATGTGCTGTCTGCTCTTCCATCAGCTTCCTCCTCTACTATTACAAGCCAAATCCGGGCTTTCCCTGATTTAGGTGCTGTGCTTTTAACCCACTCATGGCTTTCTTTTCGCCTTCAATCTCTGCCCCTGGACAAAACCCACAGAGCAACTTATGTCTGCCCTCCTTCATTTTTTATTTATGAAGCTGAAACTTAGCCTCAGTTCACCCAGTGCCTGTGAGCTGAGGCTGAGCCTCAGGCCACAGGCCTCCGACTTTTTAGTTTCCTCTGGGAATCCAGATATAGGGTCCTCTGGGTATATGAATGTAGTCATGGCCTTGCCTTATACAGTCCTTGCAGGATGATGGGGGGTGCCTGGGTGGATTCTTTTCTTTTTTGGTAAACAGAGAGCAAACTCTGTAAAGCCAAAAGCAGATGTGGAGCAGGGAAGGTCTCAATAAAGTATATATTTTAAAAAATAAATAAATAAACCCAAACCCCCTATATAAATATGCTCAAAAAAGGTCAGTCTTTTTTACATAAATTTATATCCAGTATTAGTTCAAAATCTATGGCATCTAAAAAAATCACAGAGAAATGAAACGCAACAATTACCAGGACGCTGTTTCAGCAGCTCAGACGCGCTGATTTGGTCCATTTTAGAACTTATTTTTCCTTTTGAAATTTCCATCCTCATTTAGGCTGAAAAAAAAAAAATGAATGTGCATGAAATGTCAAAACCACACCTGAATTGGGAAAAGTATTTCCCTCTGCTTTTGAATGGCTCCTTTCCCAGGCTGTCAGCCACCCACCCAGCTCTCTGAGAGGTCCTTTTGGGCACAAGCAGTCTGTCAGCAGCTCCTCTCTGCAGTCCTGGTGCTGGTGCTGCTCCTATAAATGCATGATGTCCTAGTGGGATGCCCCAAGAAGCATCTTGCTGATAAGCTCCTGTTGGCTGCTCCATGCATTCTGCTCATGGTGCTCCTGGTACCTGCCTGCAGGGTGGAGTTCTGCTTGCCAAAGGCATGTGGTGCTAGCAGCTGGCTTTGTGCCTTCCTTTCCACATCCCTCTCTAGTTATTAAGGGAGTCTCACAGTTGTGGCCATGATGGCATCTTGCACAGCCCCTTGCAAGACCAGCAGTGTGACTTCAGCAACCCAGCAGAGGACAATAGAGGATGCTCCTTGCACCCTTCTGAGTCTGAAGGGAAATGGGGCTGGTTGGTACCTGAGTTTTGCTGTCTAAGGGAGGTAGGAGTGAAAAGAAGATGATAGGGATGCTGGGGAGGGACTGTTCATTAGGGACTGTAGAGACAGGACAAGGGATAATGGGTTAAAACTTAAACAGGGAAGGTTTAGATTGGATATAAGGAAGAAGTTCTTTACTGTAAGGGTGGTGGGCACTGGAATGGGTTGCCCAGGGAAGCTGTGAATGTTCCATCCCTGGCAATGTTCAAGGCCAGGTTGGACAGAGGCCTGGGTGGCATGGTTTAGTGTGAGGTGTCCCTACCTGTGGCAGGGGGGCTGGAACTGGACAATCTGAAGTGCCTTTCCAACCCTAACTATTCTGTGATTCTGTGATTCTAAGAGATATTGATCAGTTCCCTTTCTTGGATCTGGCTATAAAGTCCTGAGACTAGAAATGCTGTCACTGAAGAGCAGGAGGTAGTGCTTTTGGCACTGAAGGCTTGTACAATGAGTGCCAAGAATAGGGCTTGTGCAGGTGTCTGCCTTGGCTTCAACTCTGTTATGTAAAACTGATGCACCTTTCCTGTGCAGCAAAGCCTCTTCTGGGTAGAAAGGGTATATGACAGATATGGGTTTGGGAAATGCAAGAGGAACAGAAAGGGGAAGGTGAGGATCTCTGATTCAGCCCTCATCACTCTGGGAATTTTAGCAGCTGCAAAGAAGCTCCTGCATCTTGGGGAAAACTTGTAACTTGTGACTTGTAACTCCCACAAGACCTGACTATGACAAAACTCAGCTGTAGCTACAGCAGGCTGAGCCTTGGACCTCTCTCTCCCTTGGGACTTCTTGGTCTTAATGCAAACCTCACATGCTCCTTCCAGCCTCCTTGAGGAAAGCAGGCCATTTCTTCACCATCACCATCACCACCACCCCCCACCCCCCTGCCACTTTACTCAGCAGTGTCAATGCTACTTTACCACATTGTACTGAGCACTGTTTAAACTGGACATCAGGAAAACAGGCCAGGATAAGCCCTATCCCTGTATTCCTGCTTCCTATAAACTAGTGACAACCTAGACTGCTGCAAGAACATGGGGCAGACAAAATAGCTGGATGGGTCATTGCTCTTCATGTGGGGAGCAAACCATCTCCACATAGATCAGGCTCTGCCTGTACTAGTTGTCTGAACTAGTAGCTGATTCAAGGGAACAACGGCAGTCTGGGTACTCTCAGTTTAGGTTAAGAAGTGTTTATTTGGAGGCTAGGGAGTTAATTGCAATGTTTTCCTCCTGGCCTCACACTAACTTGCAATAGGAAATCAGGGCATCTTCACAGCATTTGCATCTGTCTAATGAAAGGCTCTTATAAGCCCAGGTTTAAAGCTCACCTAGGAAGTTGTTGATTTTCTTTTTGCAGCTGGTTTAATTGTATTGATTTCGAAAACAAGGTCCTTTGTTAGCATATTGGATTCTCCTGTGAAAAAGTTGCTCTTTGTCTAGTTATTTCACTACAACTGTGCTGGTACAAACATTTTCCTGAGAATATAAAGAACTGAAAAGGACTACGAGAAATATTCTAGACCCAATCAAGTAGTTGTCAACCCAAACCCCTCCAGAGGGTATTTTTTTTGCTGCTGGGCTCAGTCTATTGAGGTCAGCCCAAACCAGTACAGAGACAAGATGCGCTGTGTTTCTACAGGGAACACCATGCACAAGTCCCACTGATCCTTGCCTCTCCTGAGATTTTTGGACTCAGTTTCAGCACTGACCCAAGCTCAGAAACAGACATTCATTAACGTATTAAGTAGTGGGTATATGAAATAAGCAGGTTAATCCAATTGTATTACAGTTGAGGTAGATTTAGATCCCTACAATCTCTAGCATTGATTCCTGTTTTTCACCCACCGTGTTCTCTTCAATCTTAAAAACGGCTTTGATATGTGCTGAGTACTAGAGAGGCTGTGATAAATTTGTTAGAATGAGTTTATTAAAGAAGAGAGTTCCCAGAAGAAGAAATTTGGAATGTGGCACTTGTAATTATCTCCACCAACTAAGATGGATTCTGAAAACCTGAGCTTCCCCTTTCCAGCTTTGCTCTAGCTCTGGTATTTTGCACAGCAACTGCATCTCTGAGCTGTGCTGGTTGACCTGCTTTTCTCCCCTGAGCACTGGGTGATTCCTTCCTCTTCCCTTCCCACCATGCCATGAATAATCAGAACAAACAGCTGAAAAACTGCTGAAAAATTACCAGATTGCTGATCATTTTCCTTCCTGAGGTAGACCCAAACTTTGGGTCAAATGCCACAGTTCCAGCTGGAAGCATGCAGGACAGTATTGAAACATTTTTTGGTTTGACATCAAAATACAATGCTTTGAAATGGACATTCTTAAAATCTCAAAACTAATGCAAATTTTATTTAGCCTGACATTAAAAACCAGACTAGACAATAAAGAAAACTTTTGCTGCTCAAGGAACCACTTAGGCTTGACTTTAATGACCTTTAGGGTCTTTGTTTTCCCGAAAAGGCTGACACAGATTTCCTCTGACTGCTTTAGGTTCACTCACATGAAAAATAGTCTGTTCAACGAGCTGTAATTCATACAGCTCTTCCAGTTTCTTGCCTTCTGCCCTGGCTTTCCTCCTACATAGTCTGTTTGCCTCCTTCCCCCATCCAGTTTGATGCCAGTCTTCCCTAACCCCCCTTCGCCTGTGATGCAGTCCCTCCTCTCTAGGCTGTTTCTCAGTGGAGGGCCATTTAATTATTTGGCATAGTTCCCTTATTATTCAGTGCCACACATGCATGTATACATAATAGGAATGAATAATGGATGCTAATAATGCATAATTAATTCATTATAAGTGTCTGTTACAAAGTCAGCATCAGAAGTGGGATTACGGCAGGGAAATTCCCCATCCCCCACTTGAGCTCCTGGTGACGGATTTGAAAAGACCAGAGTTCAGTGCACACCACAGTGCTTCCCTGGATTACAGAGCACAGAAGGAGGAGGAGAGGAGGAGAGACCATCCCCATTCACTCAGAGCAGAGAGAAGGGCTGAAAACTGGATGCCAAGAGCTGAGTTACTTCCACATACCACTGTGTAAAACTAAGCTCGGGACCGGTACCCAACCCAGGACATGACATCAGATCAACACCAGCTGCTCTCCAACCTCCCACTGCTGTCAGGGAAGACCTAGGTAGAGCCTTGTCCCTACTGCTTAATTGTATTTGTTCTCCTGTATCACCATCAGTCAGGTTGGCAATCATGCATGACAGCTTTGATCTTCCCAACTGTGCTGCAGGAACTGTGGCAGGGCCAAGGTTGCCTGCTGAGGACCATTAAAGCCTACTTGTTAATGTACCTGATGTCTGAGGCTCTTTGCACTGAGTCCAAGAGCCAGGATTTGGCTTGGAAATGAGCACTGGTGAGTTCCTACAGCCCCCAGTGCTTGTGTTTGCTGTCCAGGGAGCACCCACACCTCCTCCACCTCTCTGCTTCCTACTGAGCATTAGCAAGGCCACAGATGGTCTCTGGCTGGGAGATAGATGTGTATGTGATGGAGCACATATACATCCAGCACAAAGCTATTCTGTCTTAGTGCCATTGCCTCTACCCAGTTAACAGCTCCTGCCCATGTGAACACGAGAAACATCTCCCTGTAGTTCACAGGGTGTGCTTGTGTGGTAAGTGGGGACACCACATATGTTTAGAAGAGTCCTCCTTTGCTCCCTGACAAGAAGGCAGAGCACCGTTTTGTCCAAGTGGATTGTAGGCATGGCTGAGCCCCCTCAGCTTATACATCCTTGTCACATCTGCAATGCAATATAGATGGTCTCAGTTATGGCCTGTAAAGGAGCTTGGTGAGCTCTGACCTCCATCATAGGCATGGGGGACCTGCAGCACAACCCATCACCAACTTCTGAAGGCAGCAGTCAGAGGCTGTCACTCATTTCTTGGAGAAACCCTGCTCCCACTCTATTTCCACTGCTGCAGCCAGGCTTGTGAGGATCAGGGACTAATAACAGCTTGAAACATCCTCACAACAGCACCAGCTGTACTAGTGCTGAGCAACTGATGAAGTCTTGGCTGAGATGTTCAGCAGTTTCTCTGCTGTTCACTTTCCCCTGACCCTGCTTCACACATGTCCCCATTTCCAGTTTGGCTGACACCCAAACAAACAAGCCACTGCAATGCTGCTGCTCTCCACTACTGTTCCTTCTGCTCTTCCTTCGTGTTCAGCTCCACACTCCTCTTCATAGGAAGTGGAGCAGCTGCTGTCAACCAAAAACAGTTTAAATTGCTCCAAGACTCTGAAGATTGGCTGAGAGAAAGTGAGTTCATTCAACCGAGTCTTCAAAACCAGCAATAACCAGGGAGCCTTTCCTTGCATGTTGCAGAGTGCAACTGGAACATCAGACAATTAGCAAGATCTGACATTTTCTTCCCCATATCTTCTGTGGCACTTAACCTCTCTTCAGACCCTAAGACCACACTGCCTGGCAGAGCAAGACACATTTAACCCTTACAGTGTGCAGGCAACCATCTACTTGCCATGGTCTGCCCTTTCCACCCGAGTTCTGTCCTCCCTGCTGCCCTTTGCATGGGCCACACACCATCTGCTAACAGATGGGAATGCTTTTCCATTGCCTTCCCGCAAGCACAGTGCAAGGGATATCTGATGATCCCAAGGGCACGCTTTCAACCTCCCAGAGTTGTCAATCCCACCAGTACATCTTGCCTCCCGCTTTCCCAGGTTGAGACTTGCACACGTAGTACAGTCCCACTGCGACAAAATGCTCTCTTCCTAACCTTGGCACATGCTGCCTCCAAACCCCCTCCCTCAACATGATGTGGTATGGCATCAGCACACAAAAGGTCAGCTTTCCATTATAAGCAATTCAAAGCAGTTAGGCTGCATCAAGCACAGAAAAGGCTTGTGATTCTGCACCACATAAAGCTATGTTAAAATGGTAAAACTGCAAAAACCCGTTTGACAAATCCATCAAGTTACATCAACAGAGCGCCTGGTGTTTCTGGATTTCTCCATGCATTCTACTGAAAACAGTAGGAGTTTGCCAGAGGCTTTCACCAGAGCTGAGCTGCATCCTGCAAATGCAGCTTTCCACAAGCTAATATTATGCTCACAGTCAAATATATGAGCTGTGTGGTCCTCTCCCCTCTGTCTTTCCAAGGTCAGTAGAAGGGCTGTGCACAGGACAGCAGAAAGCGTGGTTCACTGTATTCCCCACCTACCAGGTAACATCTTTCTTTAATTTCTAGATTTGCCTGCTGCAGAAAACCATCACATCCTGCTCAGCCTTTGCTGTTTATTCACTGACAGTCTGAGCATGGGGGCAGGTTTTTCTCCTTCCATCCTCCCTTTCCTGTCTTGTCTATGCATGAAATCTAGCAGTGAAAGAAAGCCAGGAAAGGAAAACCAAGCTGAAGGCAGGTGATGACAGTGCCAACAGTATCCTTAGCAGCCAGGGTACAACCTCACCACATTGAACAAGGTGGACTGGTGAGGGTAAGAGGCTCTGGTGAGCCATAGTCATAAGGAAAGGGAAGTTAACTGTCCATGCAGCAGTTCAGTCAGGAGTAGTGGAAGACAAAGCTAGAAACTGTGCCAGAGCTTTCATATAGCTCTTAGGCCAATGGATGATAGGTAGGTGAGTGTCTCAGATTAGGCTGGTCCAGGAAAATGAAGCCTATTTTAGTGCACACAGAGGCCCAGAAAGTATCTTCCGTTTTCCTTTCTGGTATAATATGTGTAATTTTATCAGACTGTCCGATCATCACGTACATGAGTCATTTTCCCAAGAGAGGTAAGTGCTATGACAAAGATGCAGTACTAAGGGGAAAGCAAGGGCACTGTCAGGTAGGGAAAGCCATGCATTTAGGTGAAGTTAGTCCCACCCCTCCCCACAAAACACTCCAGGAACCACTCAATAAGGGGAAGGCTTAGTGAAAAGTCTGGGAAAGAGGAAAATGGAGGTGTCAGTGTCAGTCCTCAGTCAGAATATGACCCTTATGCCAGGAGTAAACAGACTCAAGCCATCACCTGGCTGCCACCATGCCATCATTCCCCTTTGCACAGAGGGTACACCAACCCCAGCCCTAGCAATCGCAACTGCTGCAGTTTCTGCAGCAGCTCTTCGAGCAAGAAGATGACAGCGAAATGACACTGAGTATGAAGGGTGAAAGGCTGGCATCCAAGAACAAGGCACATGAGCTGAACATTAGACGTCACAGGATGACAGCCCTTCAAAAGCCTGCCTTGGGAAAGAGATGCTGCCTTCAGAGACAGCCAGGCTGGTGCAGCACACGCAGCTTTGCTGGACATAAAAACCTCAGAGTTTCTTTTTCCAGCTCCCAGGACAAACTCAGGAACTGTTTTCAAATACATATTTAGGAAAAGGGTAGTGTGTTATATAGAGGTGAGTAAAGACCTGATATAACATGAAATTAAGCTTTGATGTTTGGTGCTTCTCCTCCCTGTCTGGTGTCCAGATTTCTCCCTGATCAAAACTAGTTGTGCCATCAGTCCTACACTGGCCTCACCAGAAATGCTCCACTACAGTTTCCCCTGGAGTTGTGTAATCCAGGGTATGTGAGAACAAGATTTTCCCTATGATGCTCACTTCAAGAAACACTGAGGGACTTGTGGCCATCTGGCCATGGATGATAGCAGGGCGTATTTGTATAGGAAGTGTATGTGGGGAGAGGGTTAGCATCAAAACATCTTGATGCTGCTGACAAGAAAACAGTGCACTGCATGTGGTTTCCTTGCTTGAATCACTTGAGTATCACATTGGATCATATTGTACCCAAACTAATCTAGTGCATCTATCAATCCATCTGCTAGCGTTGAAGAATTCCCAGAATGCAAACATGTCTGGAAATGTTTATTTAAGGTATTTGGCCTGGTTAAAGACTTCATATAATCTTCTGGGAAATGAAGAGTGTTGCTCTTGGTACAGCTGTGCTGCAGATAGCAACAGTAAGTGATGTGTGCTGTTCTGAGCCATAAAATAGCCAGATTGGCTGGAGTGAAATGGAGGGTAGATTGTTTCTTATGGCTGGGAGATGGTACATGGATAGCTTTGACATGTCATGAATTAGGAAGTGTAAGCAGAAGGATCTTTGTTGCTAGGAGAACTATGTCCCAGTCCCCACACGATTTTAATCCTGGAAGCAAGCAGCAGGAGGAGCTTTGTTTTATGATACCTGCTGATACTTTGTAGAGGAGCAGCAAGCTCTACAGGAGCAATGGTTTCTAAATGGGAAGTACACCTCTCTCTGACTTGCTGAAATCTTACATTTGAGGAGAAAAAGAGGAGTATGTGATTGCTCACCTTTCAAGAGTAAGCCTCATCTCACAAAAACTGGTTTTCAAATACAACAGGGGTACTTATCACCCTGTTGTTCACAAGCCCTGCTCAATCAGCCCTACCTGCCACAGCTATACTGAGTTAGAGCTAAAAGGGGCAAAGCCCAGCAGAAGAGGGTTGCTTCAGGAGGAGGATTGGGCTGATGGTAGAATTTGGAGAGAAGTTTTTGGATGTAATCTTTTAGGTAAGCGTTGGCATGTGCTGTGTTGCACTATTGGTTAGTGTGAAGGCTGGGTGAAGCAGGAGAATTTGATGTGAAGATGATGGCCTGAAGACATGGAGCTGCTGCTATAGGTTTGCCTGAGATGACTGGTAAGTGGTGGGGAAGAGCAGGAAAAGCCAGAAGAAAAGGCAAAGTAAGGAGTGGCTTTGGAACAGAAAAGTTGGCTTTGGCTGTATGGTAGGTCTGGAGCTCAGAGCTGGGAGTGATTTTAACTTTCCCTGGTAGCGCTCAGGGATGTGTTATTGAGGGGATGCAGGGTGGTACCAGCAGGTGATCTTCAAGCAGGGCAGTTGGCAGAGAGCTTGCTGCCTGCCTGGGTATGAGATTTGACCAGGAAGGTCTTGAGCTCTGCAGAGGAACATCAAGGCTCAGAGCTATGTCTTGTGTGTGCACCCTTCCAGAACTGCAAGGATATGTTGCAGCCTTATTGGCTCATAAGCCCTCTTTTCACTGAGGAAAACATGGATTTTTATGGTTGTGTGGGGCCAGAAGTAGGAGGGCTGCCTGGATTTTGCTGTTCACTGAGTACTGGCTCTGCCTGAGCCTGAGAGTGCCTGTAGAGCCTGTGGTCTTCTCCTTCTTACAGAGTGATCTCTGCTGCTGGCTTTTGATTGCCTGATGGTCTGTTGACAGTTAGTGATTGTCACAATTTGAAAAGAAAAGGAAGTTATTTACACATTTTCTTTCCTGTGGAGCTGAAAATAGTGGCAAAATCAATCTGAACTATGTAGCACTAAGGAAACAAACAGATCATCCACAACAACTAAATTAAGCTGCTCGCTGAACTCATAATAGATCTGTTCAGTTGCAGCCATGTGACTCCAAACAAATTATTGGTAGCTGCCAAATGTGTGATGGGTTGGGACTTTTGTAGGGAGGGTTTGTTTCTCAGCAGGGGCTTGGAGAAAGAAAGTACAGACACTCCAAACAGTGGTAACTGTGAAGATAACTGCTGGTATCACATAGGTTTAATAGCACTTGGTATTGGCTTTTTTTCCTACTCAAAAGAAGTACAAAGATTATAGCGGTGATATGAATGGTACCTTCTAAGGTAAGTAGCAAACAGCTTTAAAGTGTGAATAAGATTGTCTGGTAATAATGTAGACAATCTTTTGTTCACAGTGAAAGGCTGTGTGGGGCAGAAATGCTAAGCCAAAACCACCATCTTTTAGGAATGAAAGCAAAAGAAAGGTGAGAAAAGGAACTGGAGTTGTTGGCTTTTAACTTTAATGGTTGCTTTTTTTTTTGGCTGGCTCTGTCACTTGCAAGACCACATTTTAGCTGTGATACAGTCAGGGTGCTAGATAGCTACTCTTGAATTTTTCTGCCTTTAATGAGGTAATCCTAGGACACTGTTTTGTGGTGTTAAAGATTAAACTGAGATCCAACAGGCAGGAAAGAGTGAGGCCTGCAGCATGGTAGGCAATGGATTAGTAGGAGAGAAATGTTCCCCTTTCTTTGGAGAGTGGCATATCAGGAATAGCTACAGTATTGAACTGTCATCTCTGAAGGAAGGCTTCTAGAAAGGAAGAAAAACCAGTAAAGAGAAGGAAGGAGAGAGGCAGTGTAAGCTTTTCTGAGGGGAGAGTTGCAGACAGAGCAAGAAACACTTGTGCAGTCCTAAGAGAATGCATTTGTGCTGGTGCTGAGCTTGGGGAGATGGGTTTAGCAGATGTCAACAGACAAAAGGTTGGAGCACGGACTATGCTTTCTTACCTTTTAAATGCAGCAGGAATCAGCATTTTGACTCTGACATGTTCAGTTGTTCCGGGTTTTTGCTTTATCCTTACACACACTTGAATGACCTTGTGCTGAGGTTAGACCTCTCCTGCTTTGTGTCCTCACACAGGCTTAGAGCCAGGTCCCCATTCCCTGTAAATACTGGCCACTTCTCTGCTTTACAGCAGCAACCAGCTTGTAGCAGCTTTACAAGATACGCAAGTACAGTCTCTTGGTCCAATGGCCTGCCCAGATATTGCCTTTCCATCACTTGTGATGCAGCTGGCTGAAAGTTCACACACTGCTGCAGGGTGCTTGGATTTTGTGAGCAGTTGGAGGTTCCCCACTAGCCTTAAACCAGCCATTAGGGTCCTTCAAGATGGCAAAGCACTTGGGAGGGAAGCTGGGAATATTGTTAGCCCCATGCCAGATGTTGGATCATTGGAAGGCACTGATGCCACAACTGCTTATGGTGAGAGTAGAAAGTTGAAGCTGATCTGGAAGGAAAAGAGCTACAGGGGAAGGCTGCACAAGCAGAGGATTTATTTGTCCACCACCAATCATACCTAAACTTCTACATCTTTTCTCCTCCAGCTAAGACATGTCTCTCCTCACACTGTGTCTAAATCTAATGCAGTCCCACCTATGCTTAACTTGGCTTTCTATTACCTACATCTTCTTTTGTTATTTTTTAAGAAAGAAAAACGTTCCCGGATTTAGCAACACCAGTGATTTCTTCTTCTAAAGATGCAATTTGAGGAAAATTTGCTGATTAACTTTAGCTGAGAAAAGGAATTAAAAGGTTGAAATGCATTCCTTGGAAAACAACAGCTCTGAACATCTGGATGCTTCAGTATGAAGCAGTATTTTTTTAGTTGTAAAATTAGTTGGTTTGTTTGGGCTTTTTAAGTGGTTAAATAAATCAATGAAAATCTGAGCTATCAGTTGAGAATACAACCTTGAGTGAGCACCACTACTGAAACCTGCCTGTCCTGATAGTGGGGAGATTCCCAGCTTTTTCCCTTTTTGAGGCAGCTGCTGGCTTTCAGTTTTTATAGCCTTCACAGTGGAAAAGAAACTGGCTCTGGAAAGACTGTGCCACTTTGACAACCAGGCTCCTGCAGTTTGCTGCTGGTTTTAATGTTATTGTAGGCAATTAAGTGGAGAAAAGAAGGTCTTCTGCAACCACAGCAATGCTCCCTTGAATGTGGAATATGCTTAAAACAGGATTAGCCAGCAGGCTGATGGCAGGGGGATGGACTTAGACAATGCAATCCTCCCAGATCTGGCTTTGCATATGGAAAAAGAGCTTGAGGAAGAAGAGGTTGGGGGCAGACCTGCTGCCTGGCTTGTAACATGAGGACAGTTCTCTCCTTCTGTTCCAGGCTCATCTGGAGAAAAAAATCATGCAGGTTGAATGGGGAGGTACAGGTCTGGCAATCGGAGCAGAAAGAGACAAGAACTTGATGAGGCTCATGAGATGAGTGAGCACGCTGGGGTAGGGGAGATGTCAGTGGAGAAGAGCTTTGAACAGACATTGTAATGCAGCACACCAGTACCTGGAGTCACTTGTTGTCTTGCCAAGAGAGATTTGTATGTGCGGCATTTTAAAGAGGTGTATCCCATCTCTCTGGATGTTCTGTGGCGTTCCCAAGTTGGGGACAGTTGTGTTCCCTGGTCCCCAAGACAGCAGATCCCATGCCTTTGTGAGCTTATCACCTCCCCAGTATGACACAGAGATGAAACAAGGCCTTTCTTGGAGAGAACAGCCTTCAGACAGGTGGGATAAAAGGAAACAGTGTGTTTATCCACACAATCAGATTATAATTCCAGGAGGCTGGAGGGAGGGAGGCAGTGCTTGGAATTTGAAATGAGATTTAAAAGAATAATTAAAGGTTCTGTCACTGAACAATCACAATGCACTGGCTGGGAATAAATCAGATTGCACTTAAAGGAAGTGACCTGGAAATATATTACTGCCTGTCCCTTAGCCAAACCTCATCACCATGGGGCATCATTGAGTGGAGGGTGAGGTAACACTGCCCAGAGCTGGAGAGGACTCCGCTGGGGAGTGAAACCTGCCGGGCAGGGGCTTGGGAGCCTCTAAGGTGGTCTTTGTTCCAGACCATGTAAACCTCACCTCCGAATAGGCCAGCTCCTGTTGGTATGACTTGCCTTTAGACAATGCATGCAAAATCTTGTATTAAAAACCCTGAAGATGAGTTAACAGCTGTGGGAAGCTGGAATATGATTGATGTCTTGTGAATTAGCCATAATGGAAATAAGACTCACAACACTATTACACACAATCCTGAATGTGTTTCACATTTCTTAAATGAGGGGAATGAATCTCTCTGCTCTGCTCTCTTCCCCCTTGGGCCCTTGCAGAGGTACAGAAAGACAATCCTGGCTGATTTGGGATGGGAGGTCTTGCTGCTGGGGGAGGTATTGGACTGTGCAATTAATTGAATAATCTTACTGGCCCCAGTGCTTTATCAAGCAAGGAATCAAAATGTGTCCTGACATGTAGGACACAATTACAAGTGATTAACAGAGAAATTATAAATGCTAGAATGGAAAGATAGGATCTATCAGGCTGCTTTGTCCATCCTCTCTCTGCCAATACAGAATTGCTCCTGACAGGCACACGGTGCTTCTGGAATAATTTAGCTCCTGACACCTTCTGAGCAGCTCGGTGCTTCGAGCAGTCCCATTTATTTTGGTGTTTTAAATGTTCTACTTAAGGTTTTCCTTCCAGACTACTTAAGTCTTGCTAGAGGGAAATGGTAATCACTGTGGAAGTGGCAGCCCCTGCCTGGATATGTGTGCCATAATGAGGATGCTCTGCAGAGACCTTCCTTAAAAGAAAAGGCAAGCGTCCCCTCCTGGAGCCCTCTGCAGCTGGGACCAGGGTACCTTGGGTTTGCCTCACTGCAAGACTGGCAATGAGTGACCCTATTTGGCAATAGCAAAACTCTCCCAATATTTACACTTATCTTGCACACTGGCCATTGGCAGGTACACCTATACAATGTGCTTTCCTAGCACAGCAGCAGAGCCCAACTACTGCGAGTTGTGGTTAGGAGGTGATATCAATCCGCTGGACTTTGAAGGGACAACCCTAACTATTCTATGATCCTATGACAAGGGCTCACGGTCACAGCTGGACTGTGATGTAGTGCAGGGAAACTCCTGCAGCTGCGGTTGGAAGAGATGTTAGAGCCGAGTCAGCTTTGGCGTTTTGGTTTTTATCACCATCTAGTGGCAGATCTTGGAACTGCAGCTTTAAATGGGATTTAAAACTATCCCAGAAGATTGCATGGTATGATCTCGCAGCCCCTTGCTGTCCCTTTAGTGATTCTTATTTTTTTGCCCCCACTAATTTTATCTTTAGCCTAGAAACCAATATTTCTGTCTTCCTACAAATTCAGCTCTAAATATCCATGAAGAAAGGATTACATATGCTTCATTTACAACCCCCAGTTCCCTTGGTGTTTCAGTCTATTGCAATGTGTAGCTTAAAGGCAGTAAACATATTCTAAAAGATGAATACCCTATGAATTAACTGGAAACTAATCTAGGATAGATCCATGAGAGGGATCTCATCAGGGGCTCTGAATGTGTTAAGTCATCAAGGTTTTTAAAGTCAACTTGCTCAGCACTGGACTGCTGTTGAGACAAATCAGGAGGGCTTATAATGGTGTTGCCATGTCTGGACTAGCAGGTGTTTTGAGTAAACTGGGCCTCATCCTTAAAGGGATTCCCTAGCAGAGAGATGAATAGTGCCAGGGATGAGCAGGAGTTGCACAGGGCATGCGAATGCTCCATCTTTTACTTTACTTCAGGCTCATTATGGTTTAAATGAAAGAGCACTGAAGCTGCAATTAGCAGAAATAATATTGAAGTGTAGTGGATAAGTAAATGCACTGAACTTCGATTTTTAACCTGACTGCCACTGTAGGAATGCATCTAAACATCTCTAAGGTGCAAGTCTCCTGTTCTGTTTAAAAAATAAACAAATGCCACCAAAAACAAACAACAGAAGGGGAAAAAAATAAATAAACCCACACACATGCAAAAACCACCACTGAAACAACAGCCCTGTGGATTAAAATAGCTCTGCCCTCAGCTGCCCCATGCCTGCAGACAGATCACCTGCAAACTTGCTATGCTGTCACTAACGTAAAGTTCATAAATCTTTAATCTGAAATTGAAATCTTCTAAGAATCCCTATCTGAAACAGCATGAAAGTCACCAGGCAGGGACCCGCACTTCTACCACAGAGATAAATAATCCTGGAGATGTAATTTTATAAACCTGTGCTGTCTTCTGTAGCTCACTGCAGCCTGATACCAGCCACTGACAAACCAGTTAAAAATAACTCAAATCCCATCTCTCTTAGATACCAGGCCCCATCTGACTCTGACCTTTGCTATTTCTTGTGGTGCAGCACGGCTCCATGACTCTGTGATGGAGAAATGTGCCTGCTGCATGCAGGAGTTTTCCCATGAGGTGCATCAGGGTTTGCTCCATAGCTCCTTTTATTCACACATAATGCTCCATTTGGCTCAGTGTTACTGGGTGTACTGGGTCATCTGGAATTGCATAACATGAATTACAGCAACAGTGAGGAGGTGAATGAAAGGGGGCTGAAGTAGGAGCAGGGTGAGGAACTGCTTGCACGTCTCCTGAAAGAGAGACATTTAGTAAAGGAACTGGGAGAAGCTTTCTGTCCTGCATAATAGGGGATTTAGAAGGCAAACTGCTTCATGTGCAGTCACACATGAAAAAGCAGTCTTCCTGCTTTCCCAGATTCACCATTTAAAGGTTTCTTTCTGAGTATTTAAGCAAAGCTGCCATTTCTGAGCTGGGGAAAAGGGAGGAGAATGCCGATAGAAAAGATAAAGTGCTTCACAGTTGGGGAGTGATGTGATGGGGAGACTGTAATATTTTGCTCACCCCCTACAGTTTTGGTCTTTCTTCTCCACAGGACTTGACACTGCAAAGCAAGATTTTATCAGCTGCCAGAGCAATAGGTGTTCCCTGGGGGGCTCACAAGCTCCTGAAGAAATGGGTGCATGTGAGTGTATCTGCAGATATTGTGTCATTGAATGTTCTTGCTGTGTGGTAAGCAACTAGAAAGAAAGATCAGCAAATGCTTCTGGCTTAAATGTACAGCATCTCTACCAGGTTCTTAGCAGATAGCTCTTTGGACTCCACGATGGTTTTGATTCATTGGCTGTGGCAGGCATGTTCAGTTCTTTGACTGGATAGATGGTTAGAAGTGAGGTGGCTTTTGTTCTCTCTGGGAAGACTAATGGTCAGTGCGCTGTCAATTAGCACAGCCCCAGAGGGTTTCAGCTTGTGCTGAGGACCCTGGCTGCTGTGGAGTTTCACTGGTGAAGCTGTAGGCACACAGCTATTGTGCCCACACATAGGTGGGCAGACTCTAAATCCTCTTTCAGTATGGTTCAGGTGCCTCCATAGGAAGCTTTCACCCAAAGCTTCACTTTGGTTACTTCAGGGAAGGGCGAATTGTGCTCTGGAAGTGGTGTACAAGTCCTCCTGTCTGTCTTGCCTTCTCAGCCTTTGACATTTTTAGGCCATGGTACGTTTAGTCTTTCATGATGATAGATGTAAAATATGTTGGAAGAGCTTCCCTGCATTACAATGAAGTATCATAGAATCATAGAATAGTAGGGTTGGAAAGGACCTTAAGATCATCCAGTTCCCACCATCCTGCTATAAGCAGGGACACCTCACACTAAACCATGCCACGCAAGGCTTCGTCCAACCTGACCTTGAACATTGCCAGGGATGGAGCACTCACAGCTTCCTTGGGCA
>JBAFWW010047197.1:0-17077 GCA_036873685.1 Agapornis canus | reverse complement strand
AGGGGGGGGGGGCAGTTGAGGGGGGGCGGGGGGGAGAGACCCAGGGGATGGTGTTTCAGACCCCAAATCCCTTCTTCTTGCTCTCTTCTTGCAATGCAGCTTTTGCTCTTATTTCAATGTGAAAACCCACTGCTGCTGTTATCCCAACTGATGACACATAACCTGATTTTAATCCAGAAAACCCCCATCTGAATTACGAACTTCTAAACCTAAGCTGCTAACGTGCTGCTGTGAGGCTGATTTGTTTGACCTGAAGCACCACTTTGGTATTGCCGCTCTGTGGCAAGCTGACACTTTGCAGTGATAGACTGGAATCCAGTCTGAAGCATTATGAGACCCTTGTTGGAGCTTCTGCCTTTGGTGGAGGGAAAACTGTGCTCTATAAAGCCATGCTTTGATGCCCCTGGCTCCAGTTTGTAAGAATTTCTCCTTGATTTTGCTCAGTTGCATCATGCATTGCAAAGGGGATTGCTGTTCTTGGCACTGATCAAAGCAGCGGATTTCACTGGAGAAAACAACAGATGTGTCCAAACCGTAACTGCTGAGCAGGAAAAGGCTCCAAATAAGGTGTGTTTCTGAAATCCTGCTCCCCCTTCCATGTTTTTCACATAACCTTCATCTCTCTGGTGAGTCAAACCAAAGACCTGCACTTCGAACTGCTGCTGAACCAAGGGCTGTATGAAATTTGGATCTCTGCCGTGCTTATTGGGGATATCTAGGCTTGGGAATGTGGAATGCCTGTGTTTTCCCCAACTTCTTTCGTTCTCGAAGCCCAGCGCAGCTCTTTGCAACCAGTGTGTGGGAAACCATCCACTGCTGAATGCAGACACCTCTGAGGCATGGCACAGTTGCGCTGTGTAGCAGCTCAGCCCCGGGGGCAAAGGCAGCTCCATGGTCATCTACACATTGAGCTGCTTGTGTTTGGTGTCACTGCGGAGGGGTGACACACAGATTGCAGCCAGGAGCATTTTCCAAGGTGTTTGCAGGATGGGTGGGAAAATTCCCAATTCCCAGGGGAAACGCAGCCAGATTCACTCATCTATACTTTATTTCTCTCTGTCCTGCACCACACTGTGCATGGTTGTGGGCTTCAGTGGGGCTGAATGAATGTGCCTAATCTGAACCCTAAGGTTTACAGATGGTAACTCCCCTTACAGCATTCCTAATGGAATTATTCCCTACCTGTAATTGTATGGCTAAAATAGTAAACATGGGTATTTCTGAGGATGGTAACTAGTAGTTAGGGGAATGGATGTCAGGGCTCCTGGTCTGCTCCTGACTCTCCCATGAACTTCCTGCGTGGTTACTCTTCACACAGTTGTCTCCACACATAGGCAACTATCTTCACACAAAGGCAGCTTCAGCCCTGCCTTTGCCTACTCTGCCTCAGGACAAGGTGCTCAACAAACGCTGCTCCTGGCCTGGCTTGGATAAGCCCTGATCACCCATGCAGGAAGCTAATCCCAAAACCTTCAGCAATGAAATGTGTTTGGGTGAGCACCAGAAAGCAAATTGCTCCATAAAGGAGACAGAAAGGAAGTTTGGAGCAGAAAACCCCAAATTGTTGTCTCAGGAGGTTTGACAACTGATCCCAAAATGTTTGTGGAAGTAAAACCAAACAGTTCTCTTACTAAAGGAAAAAACCTCTGAACAAGAAGCAGCACAAAAAGAACCCATTTGTCTTTCTGCAGTAACAGCCACACCTCTGATGTTTGCAGTACTGGAAAACACTGCAGTGCCTTTTGAAGATCTTCAAAATCATTTTACAGTCATAGAATCACAGCATGGTTTGGGTAGGAAAGGACCTTAAGATCATCCAGTTCCAACCCCCTGCAATGAGCAGGGACACCTTCCATTAGACCAGCTTGCTCAAGACCCCATCCAACCTGGCCTTGGAGTCTCTTCCCTGACAGCACAAGCAGATGCTCTCTCTGAGCAGGGCCCCCCAAGGTACTAAATAAGCTTCTAACCCCCCCCCCCCCCTTTCCCTGCTAACTTATTGCCTTGCAACACAAACCCTGACAGGGAAAGTGAACCCCAAGGTCTCACCAAGGGCTTGCACAGAGCTGAATAGGGCAGGTGGGGGTGACAAGTGGAGCTGGGCTTTGAGGACCAACCTACTCCTGCCTCAGAAAGTGCAGAGCAGAGTTTTCTGGTATGGCAAATCCACTTCCCCAAAGCTCTAAATATGAGACTTGCCAGTCTGGCTATGTGAACAGAGGCCACTGGGTTGAAGGTGGAGTGAAATACAGCTTTGTGACACCAATAAATAAACCAGTAAGAATGCTCTGCATCTTTGCATCCGCAGCCCCAGCTGAAGCTGCTGTGGATAACTCTGTTGTGGGCTCTCTCACTAAATACCAGCTCTAAGCTCACAGCCATAAAAATCACCTCTAAATGCTGGACAAGGGGAAGGGATGATGGGCTGGTGGAAAACTTCTGGTCTCACCCACAACAGAAAGCAAACCAAGCAGGGATGTTTCCAGGAGTTCATCACAAGAACTTTGTGACTGGTGGCATTCATTCGTGTCTCTCCTTTTCCCTTGCTTGCAAAGCCCTGTGGGGTGAGGCCTAACTTCTCCACATGGGATCACGGAGCCATCCCTTGTTCGGCACTGTTTGGAGGGCTGGCTGGAATTCATCATCTGAATATTTAGTTCTCTGCAGGGAGCTGGTCTTCCTGGCCCACTCTCCTCTTTAGGGTAAGTATCAAGGAATATTGCTTTAGTGTATCTTCTGCACATCTGGGTTCCCCTTTAAAAGACCACCTTGGGAGGTTCCCAAGAACAAGTTCAAATGGCCACATGTTAGCTCAGCAGAAAAGATGGATATATCTGAACTGCCAAAAAACGAACAGCACAGAGAGTTTCAGAGAACTGGGTGTTTATCAGCAGAGGCAGAATCTGCCTGTGTAATGGGACAGCTTTTCTCTGCTACTTTTAAAGACACTGGTAGCTTAATAAAGTGGAGGTCCCTAATTGTCCCCCCCCTCTAACTGACAGGTTAGCTAAGGACATCTCCTGAATCTCATTTGAAGGTGGGAGATGGCATGACATGTTTGGGAATCCAAGTCTTCAGCCCTTTGAGAAAGGGGTGTTTGAAGGATCCTTGGGAAGCACTGTGAAACCCAACCACCTTTGTCAGCTCTCCTTCTGTCAGTTCCTGACAGCAGTGGCCAGAAATGCAGCCCAGTGTGGGATGTCTCAGTCATGGAACACTGAAGGACAGTGTCATCAGCTGGTTTAAAACTCTTCCCTGATATCTGAGAAACAGACATTCCTTCTTAAGGGTGGGAGGGACACACACACCAGAAAATCCCAACAAAATAACTTTAATCCAGCACCTCTATGGCCCAGGAAAGTTGAAGTTGTGAGTGTTCCATCCCTGGCAGTGTTCAAGGCCAGGTTAGACAAAGCCTTGGGCGGCATGGTTTAGTGTGAGGTGTCCCTGCTTATGGCAGGGGGGTTGGAACTGGATGATCTTAAGGTCCTTTCCAACCCGAACTATTCTGTGATTCTATGCCTACTACAGTTCGAGTGACTTCCTCTGTAGTGTGCTTGAACTCCAGCCGGCAGCTAAGCACCACACAGCCATTTGCTCACTCCCACCCTAGTGGGATGGGGGAAAGAATGGCTATTGTTAGTATCTTCTTTTAAGGATGTGGGTTTTGTTTTAAAGCATTCTGTGCCTAGTGTCCCTTCCCTATTGATGAGCTGCCAGTCTCAGGGCTTGGAGCAATGCTTGGATAAGCCTCCACTGTCATATTAGCTGCTTTTATAGCTGATAACCTTGGGGCACTCTCAAAGTTCATGTCATAATGTACAATTCATCAGCACAAGGCATCAAATGTGCTGTTGAAGGGCAAAGGGTTCTCTTTGCTGTAAGGTTGGAGGTATTCAGAAACAAAGTAGTTACTGATGTCAGCTGAGCTTGAGTGGAGATGGGGAACTTGAATTTGTGTGTGTCTGCTTGGCTTTCCATTGGAGACAGTGAGCATTTGGGGGACACAGAGCCATACACCACAGAGGAAAGGTGGAATCCAAGACTCACAGAATGCAAATGTGCTCTGGAATGATGTCCCTGATGGCTGTACATTCTGCCCTCCCAGTGGAAGCAGGCTCAGCCCACCAGAACCAGAGAATAAAGCCATTGGAGCTAATTATCACAGAACAGTGGAAGAGCTCTACTTTCCTTTAGCCTAACTTGTGACACTGGCCCTTTTTACTTTAAACAGCTGAATTACAGCATGCTTTGTGGTGTGTTGCAGGATGGCTGCTGGGAAAATCAGGGTGAAGCTTTACCTCTGCTCTTGGTCCTTCAGCAAGTCACAGGAGTGGATTATTATGTCTCAATTTGAGTAGGTGAATTACTGAGCACTGCCGACTTCACAAGGATGCTGGGTGGGGAACATCACTGGCTGTTGTGCCTTGGGTACCTAAACTTAACCAGGTGTTGTGGTTTAACCCCAGCTGGCAACTCAGCCCCACACAGCTACTCACTCATTACCCCTCTCCCTGACCCTCCCTGTGGGATGGGGAAAGAATCAGAAGAGCAAAAGTGAGATAGCTCATGGGCTGAGATAAATACAGTTTAACAGGTAAAGCAAAAGCCACGCACAAAAGATAAGGGAAATAGGAATTAATTCAACACTTCCCATGATCAGGCAGGCATTAAGCCATCACAGAAGAGCAGGGCTCCTTTATGTGTAATGGTTACTTGGAAAAACAAACACCATTAATCCAAACACCCCCCTTCTTTCTGCTTCTTTCCCCAGCTTTATATGTTGTGCATGATGTCATTTTGTCTGGAATATCCCTTGGGTCAGTTGGGGTCAGCTGTCCTCGCTGTGTCCTCTCCCAGCTCCTTCTGCATCCCCAGCCTCCTCACTGGTAGGGTTGGGTGAAGTGCAGAAAAGGCTTTGATTCTGTTCAAGCACTGCTCAGCAGTAACAAAACATCCCTGAATTATCAACATGGTCTCCAGCACAAACCCAACACATATCAGAGGTTCTCAGTTTAATTCAAGTTAATAGAGCCTTTGGGATTTTACAGTGGGTAAAGGGATTACAGGAATGGAAAGCATAGGCACTTAAAAAGAGATAGCATCAAGTATCAAATTTTATTTTGAAAGGTATAAATCTTTGGGCAAATAACGTAACTTTTTTATTAAAGGAACACTGTCAAGCACCATCCTGATATTAGATTTAGCTTTTAAATTAAGCGTGTTCTGAGATTTTCATTTGCTGAGCCTCTTGTCTGCAGCACAGTGCAGTAAGTAAGTGTTCTGTGAGGAGCTCTGTGAAGAGCTCCAGGTCTCTGTAATGCTGGGGAGGGGCTCTGGAGCTGCAATGTCCTTAGGGGGAAAAGTTTAGCTGCTTTTAAGCTAAGTAATGGCCAACCTCTCTTCCGTCCTTCACCTTCTGAAGTGGGTAAGTTATGAAGAAGCTTTTAGTGCTTGTATGTGTAAATACTTACACATTTAGGCATAGAGACTTAGAGTTCTTTATGTGGTTTGGAGCACTGTGTAGCTTCATTTCTGTTCCAGGAAAGAGAGATTGTCAGGAAAATGGACCTATTCAGCCTACTGAGTAAGAAATGTCCTAGAGGTGAGATGAAGGCAATAGGTGAGTGGGTGACATGTATCTTCTTTATACCTTGCAGTTTCAGCTATCAGACAGGGGAATGAGCATTTTCAGATATAGCCCTGCAGTGACCATTGTGTACTAGGAGCAGGTCTGTGTAAATCAGACCATGCGCTGAGTGGCAGAGGGGTGGAAATTAGGCGAAAGCCTCTGCACGAAGCAGTTGTGAATCACTGCACAGTGGTTGAGATGTGCTGCTTCATGCCCTGCAAGAAGCATCTGTTAAACAGGCACATTTCTGAAACTGCAATGAATAATGTCATGAACTCCCTGTGTATTTTACCTTGTGAGCCCAGGCTCAGAGCTGCACCACACCGAGTATGAGAGCTGTACCATCACACTGGACATGATACAGCACTGGGTGAAGTCAAGGGGACAGGTCTGAAGTGTTTCAGCTGGAGCATAGTCACTGTTTTCTAACAGGAGAGTATCAGGATGGAAAAAAGCCTGAAGAGGAAACTTTTGGACACTTTCTAACACACAAAGAACTTAAACTGCCATCAACCACTAGGTATAAATACTTGTGTTTCTTGGGCTACATCTCAGTTCTGACCTGGACAAAGAAAGCATGAGCTGTCCATGTGTTTTGCTATGAACCAAGTTTCTTGTGTCTGGTTTGACTGTACAGACTGTAGCACTGGTGTCTGACTAGGTGCTGCCACATCAAGACTGTGAAACTTCCTGTAGGCCTGTTCTCTATCCTGGGTGCAGAAAGGACCAAAACATGGTACCAATCAGCCTCTGCCGTTAGCGGTTCATGCTACCTATTAAAGACTTACCATGTTACTGAAACAATGCTGCCCTGGATAAAACTGGGTCTCGTGCTTTAAGCAATAAATGAATATGAATAGGAAAGGGAGCTGCCATTGCTCAAAAGTTATGTTCTTCTGGCTGCAGTTTTGCTCTTTTTTTTCCTTACAAGAGTTTTGTACCCACACAGGTGATGCTGTTTCAATATAATAAGGACAGAAAGAGTTTCAAGCCTCAGTGAGAAACACAAGCCCACCCTGCACAAGGAGTGTCAGAAGATACAGAAGTGACCTGAACTGGTGAGTGAACAAATCTAAACCTTTGGGAACCTGACCACTGACTTCCTTCCCAGAGGCTGACAAGAGGGGTGCCAGCAGTCTCTGAGGTGGTGCTCCTAAGGCCCAGTGACAAATCTGTAGCATTAGGGTTGGTAGGTGAGTGGCTGTGGCAGGTATTGGAGTGAGTCAGAGCAGCTTGGCAAACAGAAAGTGCTTCCTGGGAAGGTCTGTGGTGTTTCAGGACTGGTTGCTCTGATTAGGTTGCCAAGAGAGGTTGTGGAGTCTCGTTCCTTGGAGATATTTGGAAGCCCTCTGGACATACTCCTGAGCTCTAGGTGACCCTGCTTGTGCAAGGAGGTTGGACCAGATGACATCCAGTAATCCCTTCCAACCTTAGCCATTCTGTGAATAGTTAGTGCCTTGGGAACAAGTCCTGCAGGAGCTGACCCAATCCTGACTCAATCAGTGTTGATGGTGTGCTAGGCAAAAGCACAGGGAGACTACCTCACCCCTTACTTCCAAGGCTGCTCTTTGTCATGCTGCACTTACTAGCATCCACTTTACTTAATAGCCTGCTAAAAATAATTTGTTTACTCCAGCTTCTGCATCCAGGAGTGTAGCTCTTCTTCTTGTAAATTTTACTTACCTGGCATGTCACCCTGTTCTGGTACTTACGTTAGGGTAAGGAAATGGAAAATTGCCTTGAATTCTCCTGACTTCATTTCTTCTTTCCCTCATCCACCCCCCGTCCACCCTACCCCCCCGCATTTGTTTGTGTGGAGCACTGGGAAAACTGTAATGAAAGTAATGGAGACATAGCATGGAAAATAAAACATTCTGGGGGAGGTGAGGGAGAATTTGTAAGAGTCATCTAAAAATCCCTGTAGGGAAGGATTACCATCAGGCAGCGCATTGAGGAGATGTGTAAACAGCAGAAGCTCTGAAGCAATGTTGCTTTTTCCTTACATAATGACAGAAGAGTCCTAGGAGAGCTGAGGATCACTTGCTCCATTGGGAATGGCCAATACAGACCCTGTGGCACCAATTCTGTGCCAGATAGCAACTTGCACAGAGTGCTGGGCAAAGCATGCTCAAGCAGTAGGTGGGTGTCATGTCCTCTGTTCTCTCCAAGTGAATTAAGTCTTCCTCCCACCGGTATTTAGCTGCTGTGAGCAATTGGAACCTTTCCTCTCAACTGAGGGAAGGTTATGGCATAGCTTTGCTCCCCACATCACCACCTGCCCACATCACCACTGACTTGCATAGTCAAGCTGGGATGTGAATTCCCTTTGCTCCAAGATGCCCAAGTGCATGTTTGGACTCACAGGTACTTGCTGTTGAAGAACTCATGACTTGTCTTTGCCCATGTTCTCATCTGCTGTTTGGGGCCATCTGTGGGCCCTACAGCTGGAGCACCAAAAAGTGAGTTTGTTTTCCAGATAGGCCTTTAGAAGAAGCAGTCTCTGGAATCTGCATCCATCAGTAAAAGGCTCCAGAAGGAAGGAAGCAGGCCTAAAGCATGTAGTTCTAACAGCACATTTAAATGCACTCTTATACTCTGCTCCAGTATCCTGTGCTCCCCGCACTGTTCCCTGAAGAATCCCACATTAGCAACATGAATCGTCATTTCTGCTCTTAGGAATGGGATTAGGAGAAAGCCACAGCTAAGACAATGCAACACCTGGTTAATTTAAAACACAGCAGGAGAATTCCAGCTCCCAGCATACAAAAAGACAGCCCACATGGCTCCTCATCCCCTGCTTTTCACCCTGGTCCTTGTTGGGGAAGATCCAACATTTGTGCTGCCAGTGCTGAGGCAGGAGCCGACAGTTGCATTCATCTCCCAGCTGCATCACTCCTCTCCTTTCAGTGCATCACAGCTGGGGAAGGAAATGTCCTCCCCCTCTTTCCTTCCCTCCCTCCCACCCCCTTTACAAATTATGCTCTCGTACCACCTTGCTCTCTCCTTCTTTTAACAAAAGTGATGAAAGTGTAACTCCAACTACTTACATTAATATGTTCTATTTGTGAGGCCATAAATCACTGCCATAAATCAGTTTGAGTAGCACTGTTTTAATAAGAATAAATATTGGAAATTGAAGTTACCATCTGCTTTTGTGCCTTTGTAGGAGTGGGTGGACTTGTAGCACTTGTACAAGTGCTATTCATTTAACATGATTTAACCCATTCATGCATTCTTATGCAGATTTCATCCATTTACACACACATACAAGCATCAGCACCAGTGCACATGTGGTTTAATAGGACCACTTGTGCATGACACAGATTGATGTGCCTTCTGCAGGAGCCATGCAGGGCATGGATGAAGCACTGCTGCATCTTTAGGGTGGTTGAAGACAGTCTGTGCTCTTCCCCACCAGCCCCCACAGCAACACCTTGCACAGCTTAGCTGTTGGAGGATCTCAGCATCCTGCATCCCAGAATCTGCTTGGACGGGCATCCCAAACTCCTCCACACCAAGCTGAGGAGCCCTTCCCACTGCTCCCCTGCTCTGGTGGGGAGTGTTGTAAATCCCTATTTCGCTGACAGAGAGCTGAGGTAAGGGAGAAAGCTCACAGCCAATCCTTATTAAAAGACCTTTTATTCCCTAAGGTGTCACGACTAAAGCAATAGAGCTCTTACAACGCATAGCAGACAGCCTGCATCCTTCTCTCAGCCACACGATGGCAGAAGAACCAAAGGTCATTGCAAAACGCTTTTAAAATAGTGTTGAAGGAGGAAGGCAGCTGCCTTTGGATCTGCCGGTGAAAAGGCTCTTACCTCTTACATGGGCTAACCCAGATCTCACCAGGAATCCAGCCTGGCCAAATGAAAGCTGGCAGGGGGATGCTGCGCTGCCTGTGGCTTCTTCATTCTCTGTGCAGGAGGTCTCCCATCATGCCATCACATAGCCTAGACATCACACAAGACCCCTATTAGTCTCCACAAAGTCCAGTGACCACAAAGGCCTAAAGAAATAACTCCATCATTTCAGAACATGAGGAAGCTGTAAATTCCATGGCACAAGGCCCTGAGACACCTGCCAGAACTAGACCTGCTATTTGCAGGTGGGTGATCTCTGGACCTGAATCACTCCATGGACCAACCTGCTCCAGGTTAGCCTCTGCAGGTGATTCTGTTCCAGCATCTCCGCATACTCGTGGCAATGGGGCCTCAAACAAGCTGAGTTTGAAATGAAGTGGTCATAAAGGTCTCAGAGTAATCTCACTGTGCAAGAACTGCTTTAAACACCCAGGAGTTTTGTTCAAAGTCTTCAAGGAAAGTGCTTTTCCACTCAATCAGCTTTCCTCCCATGTAAGACTTCTTACCTCACAGTAAGAGACTCCAGAATCACTAAGCCACCTTCAGGTGATGTTTTTACAAGAGACAAGTTCCACCTCAGGGCTCTGAGTGCTCACATTAAAAGGCCCTACTTCCAGCTACCATGACATGAAAAGTAAATACATTCTGCCCAATAACAGGTGGGAGAAATCCAAAGGAGGGTAAAAGAATACAACTCCACTGACTTCCCACACCAAAAAACCCATCATAAATTAAAAATAGTGCCTTACCATGTTTGGGTTTATCCTCATTTACTCCAAAGACATGATATTCTTTGGGAAGCCAGTGCACAAAATAGCGTAATCATGTGTCTCCAGGGCTGGGGATGGAGCTGCTCCTTTCTTTCCTTCTATGCCACAGTCATTTCTCCTGAGGAACAGAAACACTGTGCAAAGGACTGTTGCTTGTCACAAAAGCCGGTGGTCCAAAACCAGCTAGTTCCAGGACACAGGCACTATTTTAGAATAGGATCTGAGGGACTCTCCTTGGTTCAGAAAAGTGTGTGTCAATGAAGGTATCCCCTTGACACAGTTCCCATTTAGACTCCCTCCGGCACTCTGGGGGTAATCTTGAGGGAATCACACAACAGGACATGCAGTTTTTTGCACTTTGTGCCATGTGGGATACCTGATATGGGGAAGCTCTTTTCTGGGGCTAGGTGCTTTAAGTGAGGTTCAGCCATGATCCTGGCTCACCAGACAAGTCCATGGTGACCAGGCAGGTCCATAGTCAAGTTTAGGAATTCAATCCACAGCTCGGGATCAGGTCAAACAAAAATATCCATCATCAGACACAGCCCTAGGATGACCTGGCAGGACCATGGTGATGACAGACCCAATATTGGTCCAGGATATGAGTCCACAGATCAGGGCCTAAAAGCAGCCAGGGTATGGCTGTGGCTGAACCAGAGATCAGCATTCCTGCAGGGCAGATCAAGCAGATACTTCAAGTCAGGGCTCAAACTAAAACAGGCAGGATGTGGAGGGGAGGGCCCTGGTGAGACTGGCTGCTCAGGGCCATTAGGGCCTATTAGTGCCCTCAGGGCTCTGACAGTCATTGATCAAATCAGTCTACAAGACCATATGAGAGGGTCCTGACTCACAGACAGATCATTTTTTAACAGATCAGGGTGGAGTTTTTTGCCATTCACCATTTAAACCAGAAAATTAATACCCTCAATTGGTGTAAATTAAGATTTTCTGAATAATAGCAGTAATTAGCTGCTCTTGATCTGCTGAAATGATCCACTAAAAGCTTAAGTAGCAAGAACTGGTCCTTGGTTTTAGATCATTCAGTTTTGAATGGTGTCAGTATTATAGATAACTGAAAGTGTGCTTCTTCTCAAAAGTAAAATGAAAAATAAAATAAAATAAGGTATGAGATTTAAAGATATAAGATGATATGAGACATAGATATAAGCTACAAGATAAACGATAGAATCTTATGCCATATATAAAATGCAAGCTATAGGATGCAAGATAAAATCCTTATGTTTGCAAAATCGAAATAGAAGAGGATTAACGTGCAATTAATTCCTTTTCCTAAACAAGCTGTTGTAATCCCATCAGTGCACCCTCTAGCTCCATGGACTTCAGCTCCTCATTATCTGAGGAGCTGAAAAAAATCTGAAGTTAAAACATCACTGTTGCTCCTGCCTACTCTCTAAGCATCTTACTCAATGTAGTACCTGCGGCAGGCGGCGCTCCCTGCCTACAAATAAGAGGGAGATGCTCCCTAAGTGCCTGCTGAAAGCTGGCACCGGGCAGAAGCGCTTGTGAGAATTTCCTTTTCCTTTTTCTTTTTCCTTTTCCTTCCCCGTTTTCCTTTTCCTCTTCTCGGCTTTAAAGAAGAGCCCCTCGCTCTTTAGTTATTCCTGCAGGAGCCACAAACCAGATCCAGCTCTCAGCTGGGAGAAATAAAGGCAGTGTTAGCGTTGGGCATTGGAAACCTAGAGCCTCTGGGAGAGCAAAATGAGAAGGGTAACTTCAGGCAGTTTGTGTTCGGAAAAGTCTGGGGGTTTGGCAAATGCAGCCACACGGATCAGCTGTGCAGCCTCTTGTAAATTGAAATACCCTCTTGATTCTCATGGAAAGAGAAGAAATGAATGCAGTGGAGAATAAATGAGAAACAGGGCAAAACATGGGATTGTTGTGCTGACATTAGTAAATATTACCCTAAACACTGCCACAGACATTCAGCATCAGGAATAGGTGATTTCTGATAACAAAGCCCGTGATGCTGACTTCCTCAGGTGTTGGCCAGAGTAATTTCTTTAGATGGACCATGCCAGAGATAGCAACCAAAAAAGAAGTAGGAGAAAATGGGGTTTATTTGGTGAGGCACAGGCAATTTAGACATGAAACCTGTCAAGAGAAATCCCATGTAATTTCATAGAAATGAATCCAGCTGATTTTCTAGCATCTTTCCAACTAAACTCATATAAGTTTGGGTTCTGAGGGCTCTGATGGGCAGCATTGGGGTCATGTAGTCTGACCTCCTGCATATACAGGTTACAGAATTTTACCAGAAGGTGGGTAAAGTGTATCTTGGAGATGTATTCCAAACAATGACGTTCTGAGCTCATCCAAGCAGGATCTTTCAATGTGCAATCCCATTATTGGTAAGAAATGGCACTCTCGCTAAAGGAAGCAAATGTACTCTTCTAGCTGTCAAATCTTGCTGATCATTTCAGAAACACACATAGAAATACCTCCTTTCCAGCTCTCCTGTTTTATAAGTAACTCAATAGCCAAACTACCTCTCTACTATTTTTAAAAATAAACTAAAACCAGACAGTTTCTCAATTTTAACCTTAAAGACTTTAAGCTCCCTTTTTCAAATTCCTTTGAACCCTCTCAGCATGTTCCAGACCCTTCTACAAAGTTCTACACCAGAACTGGGCTCTCATTCAAATATGCAGGACCACATTCCTCCCCTTTCACTTGATGTACTTCTTCCCTTTACATCACCCCTTTACTTGGGAGTTAAAACACCAGATGGATGGATGTGACTTACCTCTCCAGCCCCAGGAACAAGACCCCTGCTGTCCTTTGTGAAACATGCATCATGCTTGTTCCTGAGATCACATAGGCTGCCAGCAATGTGAGTCTTCTACATTCTAAGGGAAAAGACATTCAAAGCAAAGTTAGGAAGGGAAATGGACATTTGCTGGTACTCAGAAAGAAGAAACGGTATGTGGGGAGGAAGCAGGTAAATTTACAACAGCTTCTACAGCTTCTGAGTGTGAAGAAGGCCATTTGTGCCGCTGGTATCAGATGTTCATACAATGAACATACAATGATACAATGCTGGGCTATTTGTGGGATCTCGTTACTATGAATTATGAACAAGGAGTAACAAATTGTACTCTTGGCCAGTCACATCTGGAGAAATCATAGGGGTTGGATTAGGTGACCTTTGAAAGTCCCTTCTAACCCAAACTATTCTATGATTCTATATATCCCAACACATAGTTGCTTGCAATAAAGCAAATAACTTGCCCAGATCCCACAAATGGAATTGAAGCTGAGAACTCTCTATGTTTTCAAAATATTTAAGTTGGCAACACTGGTCCAAACTTGCCACTGTGACAAGCAGTGGACATGCTGCTGTCAGACCCAAAACCAGCCTTATCCATTTTTATAATTACACTTACCCACATTTTGTGAGGAGACCAGTAAGGCAGTACTTAGTGTGTGTACTTCTCATGCAACTACTTTTCATTAAACAACTTTTTTTAGACAAAGAACTTTGCACAGGAAGATGAGAAGATCTGCCTGATGAAATATTGACTCTCCCAATTCATATTAGATTCTCAAGCATCATTCAACAGCTCTGAATTGACTAATGGCCATCACAGCAAATGGTTTTTCACCTTAATCTTTAGTTCTTGTCTGAATGATATTAATACACATTGTTTATCGCTAATGAGCTCTAGAATATGATGTTAACAGAAGCAATTAAGGCCCAGCATAGCTGTCTGCAACTCTCTGCTGGAGCTGAATATACGGGTAATGAATCACTTCTGTAGTTCAGTACCTTGCTGCAAATTGTACTTCAGATGAGTTAAGCTCATCTTGGTGTCCAGGCCTTTATTTTTAACTTGTGTGTGTGCAAGAGGTTGGTTTTATAAGAAAGCAGCAGATGGGTCTTTTGAAGAGCTAGTGGATTTATTGGGGTTTTTTAATGTTAGCAGTGATAGCAGCTATCTTCAAAGAGAGGTGCCATATTTAGACCATCTTTTCCTGTATCAGCCATACATTTAAACTTCTCCTAAGGTGCTTAAGTTCAGGAGAACAAAGTTTGATTCAGAGCACTCTTTACCCAGGACTGCCAGACCCTGGCTTCTTGTGCAGATAACCATGACAGAGGTGTCAAACACATCAGGAGGTTTTTGCCTGGTTGAACCCTTGCTCAAGGCAAAAGGGTGTCTCCCTCAAATCTTCAGTGAAGTGCTGCCTTCAGGGGAACATTTCCATGTCATTTGTGACCACAAGAATTTAGAAACTAAGACAAAAAGGAAAACAAAATATGGTGATACCCAGATAATTTTGTTTTACACCGTTGTCCTGTCCCAGCAAAGTTTGAACATCCCTGTCTTTCATGAACTACATTAAACAGTGAATCTCAAAGTACTTTGGAGTTGAGTCAGCCTTGAAAAGGAAATAAAACCTGCTACTTGACCATTCCCAAAAGAGAAGATGATGATTGCTGTAAGCCTCCAAATTAATGACTTGGCCCTACACTTTAAGCTAGAGAATTTTTACAAATAGGATCTTGTAGACAAAGCTTGGCTTGAAACAGCTGAGCTTTTCCATGTTCTATATACTGAATAATCTACTCATCTAGCCTTGAGGGCAAGTGAAGAAAACCAGAAGTATCAGACAACATGATCATTTGATCTCATGCTGTAAGAAATTGCTAAGATAAGCCAGTGCCAATATGAATGTGCTTTTGTCATATACTTTGACAGGAGGCTCAAAATCTGCCTAAAGTTGCTCTGTCAGTCTCAACCTAGAAAAAGTTAACAGCTATCAAACTGTTTCTGCTCATACATTCAACTTCTCACTTCACCGCAACCCTACATCTGTGATTCTTTTACCCAAAATAAAGTCTTACTACTATGGCTACCTGGCTGGCTTGGACTGCACTGCTCCACTGTTACTCTCAGCCCCAGCTCTGGCTGCTGCTTGTAAAACATCCATCTGAAATGAAAACTGAAACATAGCTCTTCAGCCAGCAAAGTGGAACACACTTAGCTGCTGCAGGAGAACCAGAACATTTTTACCTGTCATCACCTACCGATGTTATCATCACACCTACAAGCATGCTCTGCACTTTGACATTTTTGATCTCTGACTGGTGCTTAGTAACAAATTAGTCAGCAGTTTCTTTTTTATTTTTAAGGAGTTATCTATCTGAGGACCAAGATCAAAGCAGTGAGAGCATCATTTCATTGTGCTGACTTGAATTGCAGTGTCACTTTAATTTGCAATCACTGAAGCAAAACCTCACCAAAAGCAGAGGAAATACTTCAGCAATTAGCCTGCACTCAACTCAGTGCTGCAGGAGTCACGCTGCTGTAGTTGACATGCTACTGAGCTCCAGGATGTCCCCACCACCCAGCAGAGCCTGCAGGTGAGGATGCAGCACTGAAATAATAGGGCTGTGTCAGTGGTGATGAGAAAGGGAGACTTGCTGGGGCATTTTAGAACAAAATTATCTGGTAAGGAACTTAAAGAAGTCAAGTTTGTTCTGTTAGGTTTTGTTTGCTTGCTTGGTTGTTATATATATAGAAGGGAATTGAATAAAATATTTCATGAAAAAGTTAATTTAAGGCAAAGTTCTTGAGTAACTAACTTCTGGGTTCATGAGGCTTCTTGGGTTGCTCAAGAGCAGACAATACACTTCCACTAAAAGAGATCAGAATAGAAGACCTGTGCTTTAAACACTGGGAGAAAAACATTAATAGCCGCTCATGTGCCATTCATAATGGTATGCGCATGGATGAGCTCCCTCTCCTCCACACCCAGTTTCCTTGCAGTTTCCTGTAGCTCCATGAATATCCTCTGGATTATCCAGACCCAACTAAACAATGCAGTCTAAAGATGGGGAAAACATTGACAATTCATACATGAAAAGCAACAGAAAATGAACCAGTGCCACTTCTGCCACTGTGCAGTGCATTAGCAGGATGCAGCACAGGATACAAGTCTTCTTTATCACCTACATTACCACTGCCACTAATTTATTTTATGGCAGAAATGTCCTCCTGTGCTGGGCACTATACAAGCACACAGACACATCCTATCTCCACACATTTACAAGAGAAAAACCTTCACTCCATTTTACATCAGGCAGCTGGGACATCAAGTAAAAGGCAATTTACCCACCATGTAGAGAAAACCTGGGACACTATTACAGGCCACATCTTCACTGGCCAAAGCCCAGTATCAAATAAGCAGTCAATTCCTTTTAGGGCCACCAGCAGCACAGCTGTCCAGAACCCTCCTTCAGTTCCTGGACAGTTGGGTGACTACACCACCCTTTTACACTGCCCTTGTGCCCAAAAGATAGGTAGTTCAGAACACAGATACCCCCAGGGCTTGTTTGCCCATTAAAATGGTGGGAAGAGAGTTTGAGCCCCTTCACAGATCACTGCACCAGGCAGAAGCAGCCATGTCACCTCTGTATTCATAAATACCTTAGAAAGCACTGCATCCATTTGTAGCATCCATTCTCCCCAGATGCCAAAAACCCAGCACCAAACACCCCACACTGGCCTCTGCCTCAGGACTGGGTTTGCCAAAGCAGGGGGGAAGATGCTGGTCTGAAGCAGAGGCACCCCCAGACAAAGTTACCCCCCATGGGCTATGCGGCATCCCCGGCTCTGCCCATCTGCCTGTGCACCCGCCCGGTCCTTTGTGCAGGGCCAGTTCTCAGGGGGGCCATGGGTGCTACATTAGGCACCTGCGGCTCGCACAATGGGCTGTGGGTGCTCGGAGGAGCGACAGATTGATGTATTGTGCGCGGGGGAGGAGGGCTGTCACTTGAATCCATGTGAACC
>JBAFWW010047196.1:0-22744 GCA_036873685.1 Agapornis canus | reverse complement strand
AAGCCATTGCCCTTGGCCTGGCCCTACAGGCCCTTGGCCCAAGCCCCTCTCCAGATTACAACGATAAATTAATATAAAAGTAAACTATCATAACAACCCTGTCCAGGTTATCGATGGTCTGTGCTCTCTTGGCTGGTTTTGTGCAGCCAGTGTTAGCATGTTCCTACTTTAGGTAATACTAAATAGGTGTTCCAAGTAGAGAGCACCTTTCCTATTTACCTTCTCCCAAAACCCTACGTAGCTCAGCAAGAAGACCTTTAAAATACCTGGGGCACTCCAGAGGGCAGAGGGCTGTGTGTGTGGTGGCTGTGTGTGCAGATACAGGAGCCCCAGGAGCTGCGTGGCTATCTGGGAGCATTGATGCCAGCAAGGCAAATGGAAACGTGCTTTGAGTCCACATGATTCCTTCTGGCTTGAGTCCTTCACGCTATTTCCAGCCTTGCTTCAGATTCCTGAAAAGCAGAAAGCAGGACTGTGAGCCGAGGGAGAGGTGGTAATCACCACATCCTGTGCACAGCAGCAGCTCCGGAGCTCACAGCAATGGGGGTAGAGCAGACACGGTTGTACCTGGTGAGGCTGAAGCAGAGATGTTGCAGGTTACTCAGAGTCCCACTGCAGCACCAGGACTTGTCCCCTCACAGGGGAGGACTGAGTTCATCTTGCAGACGGTGCCACTGAATCATGACAACCTTCACGCTGGCATAGGCAGGGTAGTGCTTCAGAAAGCAGGGAGTGATTCTGGGTTTACATGGAGCTCAGAATCTGTCCCAGAGCTGTTTGCCAGCCCTAATTACACTGACTTCATAGCTGATGCACTTGCACAGTCAGCTACTCCTCCCTCCCTTCTTCCAGCCGGGTGAAATCAGCTCATCCCCAAGGCAGCAGAGATTGCTCCACTGAGGTTTCTGTAAGGTCACTCACTCCCACAGTCTTTGCAGACCAGACACTACAGCCTGAAAGATGGGACCTACCCCAGTGAGTGCTGGTATCAACAAGCCTAGGTATAAATGGGACTTGCAGAGTGGCTGCCCCTTGGGCACCTTGCCTGCTCATTTGCACTTAGATAGGTGCCTTTCTCTGAGCACTTTATTAATTAAGGCTTGCAGCCCACCTCTAAGGCAAAGAAGTTATTACTGCCCTCATTTTACAGCACCAGCTCAAAGAAGTGGTTTGCCCAAGGCCACAAATCTAATCAGTGGCAGAGGCAGGAATGAGTGAGCTCCTCCAGTCTCCTGTGGTACTCACTGCGCCCTGGTGCCTACCTGGAACAAAATTAATGGCTTCCCTAAAAGTGAATGTTTTTGTTAACGTGATGTAAATGAAGATGGAGCACCCAAAAGGAGCGGTGCATTGTGAGAGCTCCGCAGGCATCCTGCAGCAGCACAGGGGTAACGGTGTCACCTCGTGTTGAACCACCAAACCATCCTCCCCATAAATTACACACCTCTCCTTGTCCTAAATGTAGCGGGAGGGTTCAAGCATAAATTTCAAAGAAGCTTTTATTGTAACCAATGCATCAATATAATTAAACCCAAACACAATTCTTTTGCTTTCTTAGGCTGGAGAGAACCCTGTGCCCTTGGAGAAAATTGTTTCCCCTTTTCCTACAGGGATCCAGAGCCTGAGCAGCAGCTGTGAAGAGTGGAGAGAAAGAAAGAAGTGGAAGATGTTGGAAGTGCTTTGGGCAACGTGAAGAAGGATTTGCACAGAAGGAGCTGTTCAAGGGCCCAGCAGCAAACCAGAGACACATACATGCTTATATATAGAAGAATGTAAACCCTCCTGTATGCATACGTTAAGACGTGCATGCCTTGTTGAGAACGTAAGCAACATTCCTTGTAGATGATGGTGGTCTGAGCATTCGTGCTCCTGCAGTCTGAGTCAAAAGATTAGTGATGTCCTTGCTGTAACACTGGCAGTTTCTCCACTGCACCTTGTTTATGGCAACATAAACGTTCCTTTCGATGCAGTGGGGTGGAAAATACATCCAGAGTTAAGTACTACCTTGAGAGACCAAGCTTGCTGCGGGACGGGCACAGCCTTGCTGTGGGGCGGGCAGCTTGGACGACAGACAGTCTGTGTGTGTATATATTCAGTGCTATAGCACCAGTGAGATAAGCTGTTCTTCTGACTTTAGTTTCTCTGGTGCTCCATTTCATATTTGTCTGGGGCTAAACTGCCTCTCTGTGGTGCTACAGTTTCCCTGAGAGGATGTTCTGAAACATGGGACAAGGAAAAATCTATTTTGGTTATTGATATTTATACACAAGATAGCAAAAAAGGACTACTTGTTGAGAAGGTGCTATTACTTTTTCTTTCTTTCAACCTCTGCATAAACTAAGACAAAAGAATCTAGCCCATAACTTTATAAAACTCATTTTCTTTGGGGCAGTTCTTTTTTCTTTGGATGGTTGGGAGCTTGGGAAGCAGCATTTGCTGGGATGGCAGTGACACACCAGCTCTTCTCACTGCAGTGGATGTCTGCTGGGGCAGAATCCCCTACAGCTCCAGAGCTGGGTATCCTCCTGGATGGAGATTTAACCAGGGAAGAGAACTGCATCTAGACTAATCAATAAACTGGGGGATAACAGGAGAACCTGTCCTTAGAAAGCAAAGGGCTTTTTTCAGTCTAGTACAGCGCACTTTTTTCTTGCAGCCAAAACTACCTGTCAGATGTAGGATACCTTCCAGATGCTATTGACAGTGATCACTGTGTGCAGGGCTTTAGAAACATTTCTCCCAGCTTCAGGTATTTGCACCACAACATTGACCCTCCTTTGGCAAGGGGGAAGGGGGGGGTTCAAAGGCATGAAGGAATGTCAGGAACCTGATTTCCAAAGGAAATCTGGCTCCCTGTCTTTTAAAACCCCTGACCCTCACCCAAGGAACAAGACAAGTCAAACCTTGTGCTCTTCACTACTGCAGGAGAAATGTTTCTAAGTAACCTAAAAGCTCAGCTCTCCCTTTATCAACTATGCTCCATTGTGTTTTGGGCCCCTGCACACATCTTCATGGGTATTGATCCCAGTCAGTTCACAAACAGCAGAAAGGGCTATGCTGAAAGAGCAAATTGTTCCTAATGAGTAACCTTGCCCTACTTTAGATTCTGTGCAGCGTTGGGAGGGATCATGTAGCTATGTGTAGTTTGTCTATTGATAGAGTTTCGATGGTCTCACAACCACGGGGACCCACAAAACGTTTTCCTACCCCTTGGGGCCTGGTGCTCAGTAACACTCAGCATCCTGTCCCCTTCCTGGCTCAGCCTCCTGCTGAGATAAGTAAGAATTCTTCTAGCAAAAGGAGGAGCCTCAGCTGATTTCAGCAGTGTTGCAGGTGTCGGATCAGGCATAGGCTTAAAAATAGAACTCTCTGCAGATCAAACGAGGGAGTGGAATTGTGTGTACAGTGTGGCATGGTCAGACTGGAACAGGACATGAGGAGGAAGGGACAGGCAACTGCTCTACAGGACATGCAGCCTGCAGGAGGCCTTCCCTTCCCTACACCATCCTCCCTCCCTATGTGTGTACCCCATGTACCCAGAGGCAGCCTTGTGCCAACCCATCTGGCTTCCATTTCCCAGTGCAAGACAGAGGCCTCTCCCACATATTCCTCACCTTTAACAATCATTAGCTCCGGAGTTCTGAAGGTTTAATAAACTTCTCACCTGGAATATGCATTATTCCATCTGCTCTTCCACCTCTGGGCATGCGGGATGTGCTGCTGCTGGTTCTCCTGCTGTTGGGGTCTGCAGTCAGGGGACTTCTTGAGGCATCTTCCCCAAAGAAATTCCCTGAAACAGCACAGAGAAGGAAGAGGAAAGGAAGTTCTGTCCTTACCTTGGGAAAGACCCTTATATCAGTGATGAACCGCAGTAGCAGAGTGATGGGCTCATCTGCCTCCATCCTAACCCTCCGTGGACAGGCTTTTTGGTAAAACCCCCAAGCCTCAGGACTCCCAGGGATCATTGTCCTCCTTGGTGGTTCCTAATAGTCATGGAAACCATTAGGAGACACATGCTGCCCATTGCTACTCTTATGAACCAACCAAACCTATGGTGCTTCCCAAGGGAAAATAAGAGCAGGTCCAGTACCCCAAGTCCTGCTTTAATCTTGATTTGCTTCGTTTTTGTCATCCTAAACGGGATGTTTGGTGTGAACCATGGGTTACATTTTGGAGACTTTTATCTCTTAGTTGCTGGGTCAAGCGAGCTTTGCTAGAGCAGCAGCTTACCAGCACTTCACAGCCAGCACCCACTGTACATACATGGCATTACTTACTAGAGGGTACATCTTTGTCTAAGCCTTACATTTTCTGGTACAATTGCTATTCTTGAATGCCTCCGTTTTTTGACAAGGGGTGTTTTTATCCTTTTAAAAGCCCTTGCTTGAACCCTGGTTGATGTTTGTACTGCAAAAGCAAGCATGCCGTGTACTCCCCTAGCGCTGTTGTGACTGCATTGCAGCAGCTGTGTGAGATGGTGGGTTCTGGACCGTGCTCATGGGTAGGAAATCAGCACAGTTCCTCGCTCATGCTCCTCTGCTTTCTCCCTCGCAGCAGCCAAGAAGTCATTGATTGTGATGAGCTCTGCAGTTGTGCCTCTGTAAAAGAAGGGGAGTGCTCTCTCAACCTTAGGTTTCAGCAGCCGGTGTGTGTGAAGGCCGAGGAGGAGGTTATGGGATCATACAGATCTCTGTACATGTCCATACAGAACACCACAGACTGTGGCCTTACTTCCTAAGTTTTAAAGCTGCACTCCACCAGGACAGCACCCAGCACACACTGGAATAACAAAGCTGCTGTGCTCTGTGAAGCTCCTCTCCCCCAGCCTGTTGTTAAAACAAGTCCTTTGGCCAAATTAATCCTAGGACAGCACTGCTGTCTGCTTGCAGGTTACACCCAGGACAGGATGAGGCCCATTAATTCCACATTCCTTCCTCTTCTCCCTAAGGATTATTTTCAGTAGTTAAAATAATAGGGAATGGCACCAAGCCTCCTGCCATACACTTCCATGTGCCCATCAGCCAACCCAATGAGTTGTCAGTGCAGAGGAGTGAGAAGCCCATCGTGCCTGTGGTTCAGGTGTACAGAAGTGACCCTGCTCCAGCTAAGCCCCACACTAAAGCACTTTCCTTAAATGAGAAACACCCGTTCAATGGATTTAATCTGATTTGGGAATTTGCTGTAGCATGTTGAAATGATGAGAGGCTTAAATCCATTGCAGAAGCAGCTCCTTTGAAGGAAATGGATTACAATCAGTTTTGGTCAACCTGGGGCAGTTTCGGTGTGCACACGGGCTGTGAGATCAGGCACTTTTCCCTGCTGCAGTGTAAGATGGAGCTGTTTGGTGGAATGCTGTTTGGTCCTGCAGGCTGAGCAGGCAGAGGAGAATCACACAGGTGACAGGGGAATGGCAAATGGAGAAGCCCAACTGAAGGAGATCTTTCCCTTCTGCACAGCTGCACTGCCGTGTACACAGTGGTGAGGACAGAACAGGACATCTACCTTAACATCCAATGTTAGTTTTCCTGCCCATGGTTTTGAAACATCTGTGATCTTGACACATCTAAGATCCATGCAACACCCTACCTGTGGCTCCAAACTCAATCCTGGACCCATGGTTATTGTCCATGTCAAAACCTGGCTATATTCTACCTCCACACAGGTGACCAGGATCTCCACATCTTCCCTTAGAGCAGATCTGCATTCTATGAAAACACTGGGATCTCAACTGGTCTGCGTGGAGGAGAGGAGTCCTCATGTGTTGCTCCTACCTTGGCCGCCTAGTTCTGCCCTGGCCTGAAGGTGCAAGCCCTCCCTCTCTGCTGTGTACAGGTGTCTGTCCCTGCTCCCAGCAGGAAATGCTTTGGTGCTTCTTCCCTCTGCCAATCCCACTGGCTTGACTCACACTCCATCTGCGTAACACGGGTCTCAGTCAGCACAGGCCCCAGTGCAGTCCCTTGCTTGGGCCTTCAAACCACAGCTCTGCCTGTGGCAGTGTGACTGTTCCAGGCAAAGCTGCAGGATTTCCACTCCCCATCTGCAAAAGAAAGTTATAAAACACAAAACAAGTGATTTTCTTCCCCCCAATAATATTTATTTGCATCCAAGGGTGAATTTTGATGTTATTCCCATCAGAGTCCTTCAAAGTTCACCCTTCTCAATACTTGAGGAATTTAACAGGTTTTTCTAATATTTACAGAAAGGGACTTTGGAGCTTGATAAATATTCACTGAAAGCATCTGGGTATTGAACTGCAATTACTAGTTACAGTTATTAGCTTCAGATGCCACCCAAGCAGAGAGCAAGGCCAACTGCAGCGGGATTTGGTTTTCATGGGTCCTCACATTTCCCAAGTCCAAACTTGGTCACAAGAAAACAACGTTCCCCTCACCTCTGGTCCATGGGATGTTGGCAGCCAGGCTCCAGGAGGTGAAGTGCAGTGAACACACAATGCTTTGAGCATGGCTGGTTTGGATTGAAACCTTGGCAGAGTCACTGTGCATGTTTCCACCCTTACCAAAGCAAGAGCAGAGCGAAGCTCACTGCTGAGCCAAGTTCAGGAAGGCTCCTCTTTGTGATTGGATGGGGCTTCTCTCTTTTGTAAAAGGAATTTCTTATGCTGAGACTCTTTGTACATATTTATAATGACTTTATTAAAAAAAAACAACCAAACCAACCAGAAGAAAAATGACTGTTCAATGGTGAAAAAGGCTCCGCGTTTTCATTCCCTCTCTGAAACTGGAGAGAGTAATTCCTTTCTGCAGCCATGGAACTCCACTGTGGTTCCTCAGCAGCTCCTGCTAGAGCTGAAGCTTCCCCTGTATGTTCTCTGGTCCAAGTGTCCTATTTGAGGGTGGAAGCATCCTGCCTCCCAAAGCCACCACACAACAGGCTGGGAGCAGCATGGGCTGTTTCCTCCCCAGAACAGGGACTGAAGGGGGTGGTTACAATTTAACAGCTCTGTAACAGTGGTCTGTGGTAAGTTCCTCATCTTGCAGGAATTAAGGTGATCTCCGTAATGCTTCCAGTGGAATAAACATCCACCATGTGAAATTTCACCTATTTAGCACTAATTCACCTTAATTCACTTTAGAGAAGGGGAGCACTGGGTGGCCCAGCACCCAAACCAGGTCAGAGGGAGGCACCTCCTGAACAAAGGTCACCCATCGGATCATAGTGCTGCATCTTGTCACTGGGGTATCTGAACAGCAACTCTGCTACCAACTGGTAAAGAACTTTCAATAATGGAAGACAAAAGTCTGTAGGAATGCAAAACCTGTTCCTCACCTGTCCCTTTGATTGCCTTCATTATCACCAAAGGAAAGCAAAACCCATTGGAAATGGGATCAAGTGCTACCTGTTGTGTTAGGCTCATACCGACCTTTCCATACACATTTTTGAGGAGCATGTAGGAAAAAGATCAGAGTTAGAAGTGGATTTTTAAACACTTTTAGGGCAGGTACCATAACCCTGTAACGAATGGGCATTGCCCTGCAAGCTGGAGCTCAAACCTTCATAAGTCCCTTGCTACAGAACCATTTTCCCTTTTCCCAGTGACTGTACCTCACTACCACACTATCATACACAGCGTTTCTGTGCCCACTGAAAACCTTCCTTCCTGAAATCTTTTCCCCATCCCCAAAAAGGCTGTTCCCATTGAGATGGCCAATAGATTCCTTGGCTTGATTCCCCACTTTCATGGGATCCATTTGACAACAATCACTTTGTTTTGGCAAGTGAAGCTTTTCCTCCTCTGCTTCCCTGTACCTCTCAAGCCAGACCTGGACTATTTTGCCCACTCAGGCTCTGCTTCTCCTGTTTCTCCTCTGGCTGTACTGAACTATTCCCAAAGAAACGTTGAGCCCTAATCCTGTTACCATTACCTCCTGTTTGCTTTAATTCTCCCTGGGGAGTTTCACAGCAGGAGGGGAAGGCAGCAGCCAGTACATACAGGGAGGCTCATTTCCCCCAGGTACAGCTCTTCCTGATGATCCACTCAAGTGGATTGTAACCCTACAGCTATTTCCATAGTAATGAGCAGGGAAGATGCCACAGTTGCCTAAGGAGGAGCTTTCTCTGGGCATGCAGCACAAAGCAGAGGCTGTTCAGTGAATGAGAAAGCTCCATCCTACAACCAACAACTCCATTTGTGTGGAGATGCCACTGCAGCAGCCTCAGCAGAGATGGGAAGTGCAGTGACATGAAGGGCGGTCATTCTCCTGTTAACAGCACAAGGTATCCCCTCAAAGAGCTTTTCCTTTCCACCACCACAGGTGGATTATCCACTTTGTGTTTAAACCAGGCTGGCTCCTGAAGCTGCTGTGCAATTCTGCTCTGAGGGCAGTCTCAGGAAGCTCAGCCTCCCTGATGCCCCAGTGCTTGTGGTACCACTGGTGCTGCATAGACTCACATGTTTCCTGGGTTTGGATGCAGGCAGACTCTGGATGAAGCCACTGAGCCTTCCTCAGGGGCTGCACTGAGAAGCATATTGCAGAGAGATTTAGATCTATGAGATGCTCTGGGTTAGGAACTTGACTTTTCACCTGACAAATCAAGCTTGACTTGAACCTCTCTCTGCCTCCCACTGTTCTGCACATGTGCTAAGAAATCAGAAAGTCTGATCATGAAAGTAAAGAGGAAAAATATTCCAAGTGTCATTTCCAGTGTCACTGGCATGGTCATGCACAGGTTCCTTGAGATTTCCAACCCATGCCATTTGTGGAATCAATTCCAAAGCACGGCTGCTGGGAAAGGACATTTCTCCAACTTGAAATGAAGCTGGGGCAGGAGGTTCTGAACAACTTATTTGGAGGAGTTCTCAAGGGAAGTGTAACAGCAACAGCATAATTCTATGAGGTTAAAGATGCAGGGATGCTAGTGAAAAATCTCACAGTGATTTGAGCCAGAGGGCAGCTTTTTCCCCCATAGCAGTTATACACATGCAATTCACAGTACTCTTGCCTCATACATGCAATATTTAGCTATACTAAATAAAGGAAACATCCCAGGCAGTTTACAACCGCTTAAGTTCAAGACAAAATCTTGGCTGCAGCTTAGTCATAGAGTTTGCCATAACCTAAACCACCTCCTTCCTTGCCTCCAAGGATAAAGTTTCTGGATAGTAACAGTTGTTGTTCTGTGGCTCCTGGAGAAACAAGAGCTGGAAGAAAGAGTAACATAAACCCATGAGCTACTAAAGAGAGGCCTTGGGATCACCAGATTTTCCAGCTTTGTCTTCTCTCCACACATGTTACTCCATTTGTAATGGTTTTAATACACCTGGAAGTGAGCAGAGGTGGTGCCATCCTTCCAGCAACGCAGGGTTTCAACCGTGACAGAACGACAAAGAGGACAGGTCTTCTCCCTGTCAAACCAGAGGCAGAGGCATTCTTCACAGAACACATGCTGTGGAGACAGAAGGGCATTGTCAGGATGAGGCCAGGATGTTCAGTCTTGTCACACTCAATAGGACAGCCATGGGAGCAAGGAATGATTCAGGTTCAAATGGACAGTGGAGCTGGTTAGCAGCACTCACATGATAAGGGATATAAATCCCAGCATTACTACTATTTCAGTTGGCCAAAGCTAGTGATATATTTACTGTTTCTTACTATAGCAGTAGAAACATTATAAAGGCAAACATTAAAACAACATCTGGGCTAACAAAGTGGTTGAGAGGGTTTTCTCTACCATTTTTCCATCCTCAGCTCCCTGCCTGTACTTAGCACAAACAACCCCTTCCCTACCCCTACTCGTTGCATTTGCTTTTTCAGGCTCACACAGAATCATAGAAAGGTTTGGGTTGGAAAGAGCCTTAAGATCATCCAGTTCCAACCCCTTGCCAGGGGCAGGGATGCCTCACACAAGACCGTGATGCCCATGGCTCTGTCCAACCTGGCCTTGAACGCTGCAGGGATGGGACAGCCACAGCTTCTGTGGGTACCCTGTGTCAGCGCCTCAGCACCCTCAGTTCCAGTTTCCCCTTCTCTATAAATGTCATTTTTCACTCCTTATCTTCTCTCATTTCAACACAGAGCCACAACAGGACTCTCCCTCCAGCCTGCCTTGGGTACAAACAGGGATCAGGAGGGATGACTGCTTAGCACACACCACCATCTAGCCCCAGGCTGTAAGAGCAAGAACAGAGCAAGAAGAGAGCATTGAGAAGCTGTAAGAAGCTGAAACTTCCTCAGCGCATGTGGAGCCAGCAGAAATGTTACTCATTGGAATCTCAACTCTGAGAAACACGTACCAAGATAGAATCTCTGGGGCTGACAGCTTGATAACATCTGCACAGATGTTCACAGGAATAGTAAGAGGCACTTTTGATTCACTGTGACCTACTTGCTTTAATTTGATAAGCCTGCTACAAAGCAGATAAAACAGTCTTGCATTCTAGATCCAAGATCTGGACTGACAATTGCAGTCTCTGGACTACAAGGCTGGTCTTTTCCATCTCAGTAGCTGTGACCAGCCCCTAAAGAGTGGCTCAGTAATCTCCAATCACCGCCTGTCTGGAAGGGGGTAATAAATATCCACAAAGACATAGATTGAGTCCCAGTAAATTACTTTAGAAGTACCCAGGCTGACTGTGCCTCTCTCCAGCTGCAGAAGGTGAATGCCAATGGGGAAACCTGGCATGGGAAGCTGGGGTCTTACCTGACATATCAGGATCAAAGGTTCCCTGAATTCTGCTTGGCAAATGGCACAGATGTCACCGGCCTCAGTGCACTGCTGGCTGGTGGCACGAACTCCATAGGTCTGTTATGGAGAGGTGGGAACAAATTCCAGTGTCAAAGGGTTTGAAGATAATCTGGGTTTGGCTGCATGTATATACAGACACTGTTCTTCACAGCCAGATTCCCTGCATGACCTGGGCAAGACACCTGTGTATGGGGAAGAGAGATTTGGGCACCAGCACACAGGACAGAGGGAGTCTGGAGCTCTGTGTTCCCTGTTTTGTTTTCCCCTTGAGCTGACTCCATCTTTTAGTGCCTCCACTTGGAGCAATGATAATGGAACATAATGAGCTCAACAGGGAGCTGAAAGGATTAATTCAGCATCATTTACAGAGGTGCTTAGATAGTAGGAGGTATTATTATTAGCAAGTTAGACAATAGAGGAAAGAACAACAGCAGCAGCACCCACAGGCTTCCCACTTGTCTTTTTAAATATGTGGAAGGAAGGTAAATGTTGCTTCTCCTATTGGAACATAATATGGGAAATGGAAATATGCTGAGGAAAACTGCCCAGCCCAAGCCCACAGAATAAGCAAGGCAGCTCCAACAAACATCAGTGATGTTTTATGTCCCTTTCCTCTACAGCCTTTGGTTTTACCACTTTAAAATATGCCACAGCATTTCACTGCATGGATCTAAATATCAGGACTGTATAATGTGATGCCTGGGATAATTTCGGTGCGCTGTAGCATCTCTTTTAAAGTCACTGCACATCAGGAGCTACATCCTTCTATTGCAAGTCTTACTCACACTCTGCACTGCAAAGTTTTGTCAGCTTCTTGCAGTTTTGGCCTCAATGGATTAATCCATATTTCACAGTGTTTCCAATCAAACAGGCCAGACTAGCACAGTCTCTTACCAAAGCTGGGACAGGGCAGATACCAGAAAAGGTCCCTAGCACCCCTGACAAGAGATACAGCTTATCCAGCCATGGGACAACAAATGACTTCATTCTGTGATCCTGATACACTGAGCAATTTTCAACTCCATCATTCAGCAGTAACAAAGTTCCACCAATGAAACTGCTCTAATGTGTGTGACTACTTACCTGTGGGGTGCAGAGGACCTTCAGTGCCTTCCTGACACTTCCCAGACGACCACAGATGTCAAAAGACTGCAATAAAGACATTCCAGATTAGATACTTGTCACAGAGTGTGTGTGTGCATTTGTGTGGACAGTCCAGAAACTCGGGAACAGTGGCTCTAAATGGATACTCAAAGGGAACAAACATCCCAAGTAACGATGGTGCCAAACAAGATCTCATGGTGATCATGAAATAGTAATAAATGTGAACTGACAGGGGAGAATGGTGGCCAAAAAAGCTCTGGTTACAATGGACTGCAGAGCAGAGACTTTACCAATAGAAAGAGGAGCAGACACCAGGGGTTTGTGGTGGGGTAAATTGTCCAGCCCTACTAAGTAGGAAAGAGCCAAAATGGACCCATTCCCATCATGAGAACTGAGGATCTGAGAAGCCCAGAAGTGAGGTTTGAAAACACTGCAGCTAGCTGGGGAAAGAGGAAAGGAAAAGCAGCCTTTTCACATGGAAGAAGAAGAAAGCAGCTTCCCTCAGCCTCCGGGAAAAGAGAACTGCCACACAGCTTGGCACTTGAGGGCCCAGATGGTACTCTGCCTGTCCTGCTGCTGAGAGTTATTTAGGGGAGAGCAGTGATTAGATGCTAAGAAGAGAAGAATGACCTGAGGAATGAGGAGCAGGACTGAGGCTGGGTTGCTCCCACCCACCTAAAGAGTGAGAAACTTCAATTGCCAGGAAGGGGGTGAGTGTCCAGCACGTTGGTACTTTGCAGATGCCCAAAGATGGCCAAAAGCAGGGGCAACACCAGGCCCTGTTCTTTCCCCCTCCCTCCATTGCCCAGCAGACATGATGTAAATACATGTGGTGAGCAGCCTTCATTCTGGGCTCCTCATTAAGCACTGAAAGCAGTTCAGAGAAGGGCAGAAAATGATTGCTGAAGAGAAACTAAAGGACATGAATATGTACAGCTTGGCAGAATACAAAAGTTGGGGGGAACAATGATAAACTGCCTACAAGTATCAAGGGGCTGAGCAAGAGAGGAGACACTCAGCATTTCTAAAGTGAAGACATGGTGAGAAGCTTCAGCTTCCCTATCTGCTGGCAGAACACAGGGAAGAAGACACTATGAACACTAGGAAGATATGAAGAAATGACTGCAAAGAACAGCCCTGCATTAGTTGGGAGAAGGGACAGATGACATAACAGGACCTTTCCATTTTGAACCTGCCTTTGTGAGAAGCAGTTATGAGGGCAGCGTTGATGTGAAGCAGAACATGCAGAGCTGGTGCAGCTGTACAAAGGCTCACCAGTACAAAGGCACCAGAATGCCTGGAGTTGGCTTTCTATTGTTTTCCCCTTTTGGTCAGCATGATTAAGTGGGCTCACTGCAGGGAATGCCAATGAGATCATCAGGCAAGAGACGTGGAATCAAATGAAGGCACCAGTAATGCTTCCAGTCAGCATGTAAAAAGGCTCCCATGGTCCTTGTAGTAATGCTTCCAGTCAGCAGCTAGCACTTGAGGCTGCCCACTACTACACTTTGTATCATCTAACAAGGATAAGGAACAGCTCTTCTCTACAGTCCAATTCAGAGCTTTTTCTGGTTGTTTCGCTTATAGCATGACTTCTAACATCCCTGCTCTGGCTCTGATGTCTCCTCTTCTCTCAGCCCATTTATCCCCCTTCAGTTTCTTTTCCTCTGAAGTTTTCTGTAACCCCAAAAGATGCATCTTACAATTGCCTAACATCCATTTATCACCCCATGCACTGAAGCTGCATCAGTCATCTTCCTAGCAATACAATTGCAGCAATTGGGTTCACAGTGAGTGTTTCTGTTCAGGACAGGGAAGAAATAAGACCTGATGTCCTTACTGATGAGCATTTGGGATTTCCTTGTCAAAATCACAGACCCATGTTTATACAGTGCAGACAGGGGCACCAAGACAGCTCCCATCAGCTGTGCTATATACACCCTTCTCCAGGTTGAGCCGACCCTTTGTGTAGGGAAAGGGGATGCTGAGCCCTGGATTTCTGCCAGCAGTGCAGAAGCTCTGAGTGCCAAATTGGCTTCTGTGGTTTTTCTAATGTGGTTTGTGGCTTTGCTAATGTGGACTCCTTTGGGTATACTTTCAGTGTCTCAGACAAAGAATTAGACCTGCAACTCCTGTGACTGTAGATGGGATGCACACACCTAATGTTTCATGATTTGTACGGGAAGCGTGCTCCCACTTTTCTTCCACTTCCAAGTGAAGTCTCTCATGGGCAGAGGTCTAATCCTAACCTGGACACGTGTGTGGTACTCAGCAGTTGGCACAAATGACCTGGGACGTGTTCCTGGACCTATCACCCTTCAGCTGGCCTATGCTTCCGTGGACATCTTTGATGAACTAGATGAATTAAAGGAAAAAAACCATGAATGTCAAAGGCACAGGCTGTAGCCAAAGCACTTTCACAGAGTGTGCACCTCAGTCCTATCCTAAGGTATACCCAAGGCTGGTAAATAGCTGCCCTCTCCTCTTCTAAACAACTGATCAGCAAGACTTTCCAAAATGGGGTTGCTTTTCCAATCTTGATCATCACAACACTGCCTATAAAAGCTTCATAACACAGAAACATCAAGTTAAGCCATAAAGAACTGTTGGCACCTATATGTCAGGGCCCTGACTGCATTAATAGGCCTGCATGGCCCTGACAAGCCTCACCTGCATGCCTACCCACAATCCCTGACCATGGGGGCAAGAGCTCTATTTAAGTTCAACCTGGAAGCAGCAGCTCATGTCTGAGCTATGCTATACAAGTGGTGGTTTCCAAGTTCAGCCACTGCTATACCTGTTCTAAGCTTCAGATTCCACTGGCCTGGACACCCCAGCCTGTGGACAGACTTCCTACCCTCACCTTGAGCCAAGGAACAGATGGACCCCACTGCTTCTTCACCCTCTAAGGGCTTCTCCAAATACCAGAAATGGCATGCAGAGTTGCAGGTAAGATTCCCTTTTCCAAGTGTTGAGTATCTCTTGCAAGAAGGGACACCAGATCTCTCTTTGTAATTGTCATCTGTGTACCTGACCCCACAAGCTGGAAGGGTTGGATATTGTCCAGAATGGAGCCAGGCAATGACATCTATGAAAGGGGCAACAAAAATCTCCAACAGGACAGAGTAAAGAGCAGGAAACATACAGCTGAGAGAATGAATGGGTGTGTAGGGAATTCCACTGGTCTCAGGTTCTTTCTGTTCTAGCACAGTTTGCTGTGCTTCTGGCTGGATCACAGACCTGCTGTGCCCAAATCACTTCTCACAACTTCCTCTGCCTATCTTGTTTACAAAAGCTATGTTTCTTGGCAGCAGAGGTTGCAATGCTCCGTTCCTATACAACATATAGCTGCAATTGCAGGCACATCTTGCATAAGATCTTTCTTATGGTTTAGTTATGACTCAGCAATCCGTTAGCCCCTTTGAGCTGTTTTCAGCTGTCTTCTGTTCTTCAGTCTGCTTCTGCAAAGCCATAGCCCCTTTTTCCTAGGCACAGACAAGCATCAGGGCTGCAGCAAGCTTGAATCACTTGGCCTTTCTCAGAGATGGACAACACAGTTGTATGTCCTTATTCAGCTACTGCTTTGCCTTTAGGCAGGGTTCAGTGCACACAATTAGACATCCAACTATTTCTAGACCTTGGACCTGGGTAAGTCACACCTATTAATTTTCAATTGTACAGCCAGACTTTGTGCTCTTAATGTTTGTGAGGAAACATTACTCTTGTCCATTGCTGAAATCCTGGACTTGTATCAGCCAGAATGGGGCCAGAACTGCCTGTTTTACTTCATCAGGACTTGGATGACTTTCTCTCACCCTGCTCCATTGAGTATTGTGACTCTTTCTCACCCTGCTCCATTGAGTATTGTGCCTAACAGAGTACCTACCCTGCCTTGAAAGGCAGAGGAAAGCTTGGAGAGAAACATTTAACTGTCTGCAATCTTCCTCGTGGTGTTGCATCTAGAAGTTTAGTGGCAGTTAACATCTCTTGCAGTCCTGGTCCCCAAGACTCCACTCCCATTCTCTTCTAGCTTTTACAGAAGGGTATTAGAAAGCAGCAATGACTTCATAAGCCTGATGCAATGCTACATGAGGACTCACAGATTTTCCTCTAGCTCATCAATGCCCACATACTGGTGAAGCAAAAGGCTTTTGGCAACTGAAGCACATGGTGTTCCCATCTGCTGCAGCTTCCCTTCCTGCATAGTGCTAGCAACAATCAAGAGGGACATTTGCTCCCTTCAGCTGTGCTTCTCTCTCTGCTCTTGCTACAGCTCCCATAGAGGTTATTAGGGACATGGTACTTACCTTGCAGAGGCTGTACAGGATAATCAGGATCCCACCAAGGAAGTAGCTGCTGGATGGATCATCTCCCATGATGTATTTATACCACAGCTGGATGGGGACAAGTGAGCGGAAGAGCTGGCTTAGCTCCTCAATAATCAGGTAAAATTTCCCCTGTAAAACCCAACCAAACAAGGGGCACATCATTACTATCAGGAAGGCAAAACAACAGCACTTAGTCAATGCAGGGCTTGTGTTCCCTGTCCATCTACTGTTAATGATGAGAAAAGGAACGCAGGGTAGGTGTTGCTGACCCTGTACCCCTTCTGAAGCTACAGGGATTAAATGGAAGATGACACTGCTCTTCCTGACAACTTTCTAGATCATCCCAAAGAATCAAGTTCATTATCTATTTGCCAGCATCCTTCCACTCAGATGTGTGTTGGCTCTTGTGTGTTACACGGTACACAGATAAGACTGGTGCAGAAAGAAAACCAAAACCCTCAAGGCATTTTAAACTCAAAGACAACAAAACTTCCTGAGGTCATTAAGGAAGAAGGGGGGGAAGGGGAGGGAAGTTGAAACACTTCTCTCTCAAAAGAGACTCAAAGAATGGGTGCCATCCTTTGTAAATGTGCACCAAAGCTGTCCTTGCCCTTCTGGTGCTTACTCCAATAGAAAGCTTTCCTTCCTTGAAGGACACCTGCAGGATAACAAACTCCCTCCTGGCTTACACAGCCATGAGATGCAGCAACTGAAATGGCTCTTTCTTACCACATAATTTCTATTAAAAGCACATAAGATTAGGAAAGCTGGCTAAGTAAAGCTCTAATATAAACCCACTCCAACCCCCTACTCCTTCCCTCAGTCTTAATGAGGACCCTTTCTGTTCTGTCCCACACTGTTTAGAAGGGAGAACTGGTGACAGGGCCCCAGGTCAGGGCAAACTGTGAACGTAGAACTAGGCTTAACCTTCACTGACACTATTAGGACTGAAAGATTTGGTTTTAATGTATCCAGATGCTTTTCTTTAGGATCATGGAGCAGGGGAAATTCCCCTGGAATTCTGCTGTGCTGTCCTGGTCAGTTCTGTCATCAGTGATGTCATCACAGGGCAGTTGTTAACTGGGGAGATTTGGAGTGGGGATTAAGTCCTGTGCGGCCCCTAAACAGCAGCGAGTGCCCTTCCCCAGGGGCTCAGAGATGAGCTCACTCCTTAGGCCGTCCTGCTGCACTGAGCAAATCGAATCCTTCAGAGGGCTCTGGCATGCTCATGATCTCATATCCCCCCGGGGACAGGGAGTGAGGTCACACCAGCGGTTGCTAACGGACCTGGGCTGCTTTCTTCTTCTCCCCCGTCCAATCCCCTTCTCCTTGTTAATCCCAGGTGGCATCACATAGCAAAAATGGAATAGCAACAATCTGGAGTCCTAAATGCAAGCAATTTATTAAATTAGCACAGAGGTCTCTATCCAGCCTCATGCTTCAATGCAATCATCGTTTATTTCGGGTGCCCTTGTGACAGAGGGTCGCAGTCTGCTAATGACTATGCTGTCACTTCCTTCCCTTCACACAGGCAGTTCTCTGCCTCCCCCTCCTCAGCCAGCTCTGATGAAAGCTACAGCAAGCTAAAGGCAGCAAACTGCTTTCTCTGACTCGTTCCTCCCATCAGGCTTGCATTCATCTGCTGTTATTCAGCCCTGCTTCCCTGGCAGGCTGGGCTGGGACAGGTCACTGCTTACTTTCTCATTGCATCAGACAGAGCTTCTGGATCCAGCATTTTGGGCATCAAAGCTGAAATTCTTCTACAAAGGAAGCTTTTGAGGCATGCAAACACCAGAGCCCACAGCAAAGCATAAGAAAAGATGGGTCATGGACAGCCCTAGAGGTCCAGACAAGCAGCACAATTGGAAATGGCAGTGTGGCTCTAAAATGAATATGCAACAAGTGACACGCTTCAGTTTTCTAACAGCAAAATCTCCACCCTTTACAATGCTTTCAAAATCCCTTTATCTAATGCAAACCTTCAGTTCTCAGTGGTAACTGCAGGGTATCAGGGTTTCTTGGCAGCTAAGTACTTATTGACACTGTCACAAGAGTGAAGTCAAGCTTTAAGGGGGTGCATCTCTCAACCCAGCCCCTTAACACCAGCCACCTGACCATTGGTAAGCTTGGAGTGATTACAGCTAGGAGAGGGAAGCAATACAAAGGAGCTGAGCATCATTTAGAGAAGTAGTGCTACAGTAAATACTTACAGAAATGTACTGTCCTGCATCATCTCAGTCCTCAGTGCAACACAGCAGCCCTTTTTAAACTAGGAAAGGTGCCTAGAAAATCAGCATTAATTCTACAATGGACTGCAGCAAAAATAGACTTTTCCTTCTGAACCTAAAGCTTAGAGAACAGGGATTATTCCCCACAGTTCCAGCAGCAAAATCTAGCCTTCTGATAGCAGTAACTTAAAGCAGATGGCTCCCATCACTGGGTGGAAGCTCACCCAATCTACCTGTCTGTCATCTGCTTTTCAACTTTGTTATATCTTGGATATCTAGGTTGAAGCTTTCAAAGTCAAATCTTTGTCTCAAGCTGTTTTTTGTCTGAAAACCTCAGCTAGGAGTACTTCAGCTATTTCTCATTACGATAAGGAAGAGCTGTCTGTTATATTAAGCACAAATATGACTGTTCCTCCCATACATCTGACTGTGAATGAAGCTTGAAATAAGGCAAGGCCTGCTTCTGTTAGGTGACTTCCTATTTCATAAAAAACCCATGTATATTTGGGAATCTTCTCTTGAATACGCTCTACAGAGGTTGAAGAGCTCTCCAAGATCAGTAAAAGCTCTTTTTGGTGAGCCTGTGAACCAGCCCCAGTGCATGCATGGGCTGTGCAGGAGCACACCTACCTTGCTGGACTACAGAGATTAAATGGGATGTTACCTGGATTTATACCTGGATAGAGTAAAGCCACGTACCAGAGAAGTCTCTGTTCTGCTCTCATCAAGCTCTTGGAATGGACTGGAGTTAAGCCTGGCTAAAAAGGTAGTACACTCCTTACCCTGCTTCCTCAGTTACTATAAAAGCTGACAGTCATCTACTACTGTTAGCAAACACTTCATTAGCACAAGTGGCAAAGGACTGTGCTGTGGATCCAGTTACAGAAACTCTGATGGGCCTTATGATACCATGTGGTGAAACTGTGATTTCTCTTTTTACCCAGTTACAAACTAAGCCAATGACTTGTGTACAACCCTCTTTTTTTCTCTATCTCCTTCAGCATATAGAGACCATTTTTAGCTAAAGCAAGCACTTATTTTGAGAGCAGAATTCAGGGTTTTCATACAATTGTGATTTTTCTCTCTGTACAGGCAACACACTATGGTCTGTAACAATGTGATCACTATTTTGGCAGAGAGGAAGAGTGGTACTAATTTAACATGCTATTTGTGAGTATAGTTTCCTCGCTACTTGAAGGCAGATCTGCATCCTATCATTTCATGCTGTCTGAGCATTACTCAGAGTAGCCTATCACTAAAACATCTTCAACTCTCTTTACAATACCACTACAGTAAAAGATGTTTTAAACCCCATTACTTTCACATTGTTGGCTGACATAAGGGACAGCTATTTTCTCTATTTTCTAAATGAGAGCTCAAGACACAAAGACTAAGGTTAAGGTAAGGTTTTTTTGGTGTCTAAGTTGAGATGTCTGGGAGTAGACTTCTTATAAAGCACTTAATTTTATAGCTCACATTACCATTAAAAGCTAAAGCACTGACTTCAGTTTGCAGCTGTACATGACTCTTCTAGAATCACACAGGAATTATTTGGCAAGTGAAGGATGGAACTGAATTCTCCAGTGTAGCATTCAACTTTAACTTGTAGACTATTCCTCTTCTTCCAATGGTCTCTTTGTTCTCTATGCTTTCCAGTTTCTACAACAGCTTCTTTCAATCCCCACCTTGCTTTCACTGGTGATGGACGGAAGAAGTTTTACAGAAAAATAACATGGAACCACATAATTAAAACTTGAATCACAATTTAGAAACATCAAAGGGGGCAAATTACAGCTGCAGAAGCAATGTTAATTCCCACATAGTCTGAGCACTGACTTAGTGGTCCCTTTTGACATAAGGCTTTGCATACGTGTGCTCCACAGAAGGAAACAGGCATGCTAAGGTTTTACACAGCGGAATTAAAATGGGATGTAAGAGAAGTGAGAGAAGTTGCAATGAGGCAACTGTAAGTTGTGATTAGCACTCAAGGGAAGTTCCAAGTCTCACTTGTTCTGTTGCCAGCAGCATTAGGACATATTCTGAAACAGGAAGATGCTAGAAAAACAACTTTTGAGACCTGCTGGCAATTTGGATGAGAGGAAAGCAGGCTCTGCTGAGATTTCAGGTCATATTGCCAATATAAGGAAGTGTTGGGTAGGAGCAGTAAACAGGATTGTGGCACAGAGGATGCTGGTGAAAATCCATGCAAGACTAATGAGGAGTAATTCCAAGGTGGGATTAGAGGGGAAAATGAGATTTTAACTTGGTGCACAGCATGTCTGAAAGTCACATCTTGGATATATTAAACTGGGAAGTCAAACTTTGCACATAGGGGCAATGATTCCTTTACAAACTTAGTAGCAGTGACTTTCAAAGTGTGATAGGGAGAGGGACAGAAAAGAGTCCCAGTTCCCCAGTACCTAACCCTATACTTTAGTTTTTTTACTTTCAGAAGTAATAGATCCCCCACTTCTGACTCTAGGACATCACATCCATCCCAGGCTGCAATAGAGAAAAGTCTCTGCAGAACCATCACATAGCTCCTGTGGCTCCAGAGGATCAAAACAAAGGTTGTTGCCCAAGAAAACTGAATCTATTTGAGTGAGTCCCCCCAGGCAGTATCCAAGATCACCAAGAAGAGAGGGTACAGAGAGGACAGGCCATTGCCTAGTTGGAAATGCCACTTTAGCCACTCTGGTAGAGAAGATTAGGATTAACTTGCATACCACACAGTACAAGAGAGAACAGACACGGAGCAGGAAGATCTTTACCCAGGTATTCTATAGTACATCTATGTGCCTGCTCCCATTGCTTGTTTTAATATTTCTGGGGTTTTTGATCAGCATCTACAGGACTCCAGTGCTTCAAGAGACTTTGTTTTTCTCAGGATGGAATAAAGGTACACAAATTTCATGTAAAATAGTGATAACTACCTATCTGCACAATGAAAGAGGCTGTAGGGACATTAGAAGGCTGTTGCCATCATTGCAATTAGTAAAACTTCCCCCTGGCACCTTCATTCCTCATGTGAGCTGCCTGGAACAGGCTGTGGCCTAGAGAAAATGCTTTGGCAGCAGCAAACTGCTCCAACTTGCTCTGTGATGCAGAACAATCATAGAGAGCCACAGAAAGGTTTGGGTTGGGAGGGACCTTAAAGTTCATCCAGTCTCAACTCCCTGCCATGGGCAGGGACCCCTTCCACTGGAGCAGCTTGCTCCAAGCTCCTGTGTCCAACCTGGCCTTGAGCACTGCCAGGGATGGGGCAGCCACAGCTTCTCCGGGCCATCACCCTGTGCCAGCGCCTCAGCACCCTCACAGGGAGAAAAAGAATCTGTAGCTCCAGGCATGTGCCAGGAGCAAGCCTAGAGCATACAGTGCCCCAAATAAACCACCAGCGACTCCTGGCCCTGCCTGATGCCCATCCAACCCTTGGAAGCGTGTAGAAGAAATGGACCTCACGAAGGCACCTGAGGATGCAAACTCCTGCCTCAGGCTGGAGCTCTGCAGAGGGAGAAGGAGTGGACACAGGGAGTGCAAGGTGGTTGGAAGGGTTGGAAGGCTGTGGAGCTGCAGCACTGTAGACCTCAGGTCAGCAAGAATGCATGTTCTTAGATTTTAATGAACCCATTTCCATCCTGAAGCTTAAGATGTTGATTAAGTTTGCTGACGGGTGGCAGTGTCCAGCAGGAGCTTGAGTCAACAACATTCACCCATTTCTGGCGCAAATGTAGTGGCAAAAGCAAGGGAACAGGTGGAGCATGCAGAGGTGTCCTGTGCTGCTCAAAGGCATGTTCAGACATGGCACGATCCTGCTAAAGGGGACCCCAGCCCCATCCACATTCAGGACTCCCCAGCATCACCCTCCCAAGGCCATGTAGGCCCGTAACAATCTGCACAAAGGCACATGTGCCCTGAACACATGGCCATCACCGAAGGGCTGCAGAGGACAGCAGCAGCCCGGGCTCTGGCCAGGACTCTGCCCCACATTGAACAAAGCCTCAGTGTCAGCCTTGGCTGAACACCCTGAAAGCACTTCCCAGCCGTGCTGTGCCGAGCGCTGGGAATACTGTAGGTTCAAAGTAGGAGAATTCCGGGCTCCGGTAAACCTCCCCATTGCCATGGCAACGCCATGAGCTTGGCCTCTGATGAGTTTCAACCTCGTGGTGGGGGAGTTTCTGCCGCAGCAGCCGCACTCCCGCGGCTCAGCCCCATTGCCCAGCGTGGTGCTGCCAGCGCCGGTGTCCAGGCTGCCCACTGGGACAACAGGCCCAAGTCATGGAATCATGGAATGGTTTGTGTTGGAAGGCAACTTAAAGCTCATCTGGTTCCAACCCCTGCTCCCACAGGCAGGGACCCCTTCCACTGGAGCAGCTTGCTCCA
>JBAFWW010047193.1:8776-20322 GCA_036873685.1 Agapornis canus | reverse complement strand
TATTATTATTATTATTATTATTATTATTATTATTATTATTATTATTATTTTAAACCAGGATTCTTGTTCATCTGGCTTCAGTGCAACAAAATCTCAACATTTACCTTTACCAGCACATGTAAACACCATGTTGTACCTATGTAATTTTACTGATACCTTGTTATTTCCTTGGTGCAGCAGTACTTTGGAGCACTGATGTAAGAGAGGTAGTATCACACAGTTTTCAAGCAGGATCTCAACAATCATCAGTTATTCTCATCAAGAGCAACTTTGACAGGGGTGGTTGTCAGTGATGATGATAGATACGATGACTTTCCCTGCAGCTGGATATAAAGTTTATTAATTTCGGATGTGCTAGTCCTTTCCTGACAGTTCTGGGGAAATGACAGTAGGTGGCACTGGAAGAATAGTAGCACAGACAGCTGGAGCTGTTATGAAATGGGAGCAATTTCCTCACTGGCTCTCCCTTTAGCTAGTTTTCTGGACCCACGGATTGCTGAAACACTTCATTGCATTTCCTCTGCAAGCCTGTTATTACTCAAAGCTTCAAAGCTTCAAGTGCAAGGGTGTGATCTGGGAAAGATCCAAACAATGAGTGAAGCAACACTGAGAGCAAAATCCTGCTGAAGATGCTGTGTTTCATCTCGGGGTGTGTTAGAGTGACTATTTTGATAGCTTTTTACATGCAGCTTTATATCTGACCTTGTACAAAGTAGGTCTGATAAAAAGCCGGATGTAAAGAGCTAGCGAGATAGCAATCCATAGGGACAGAATTATCAGACCTATCTTGTATGAGCACACTCAAATATGGTTAAATTGAATATATGATACTTCCTTAATCTGAGTGAGATGTAGGCTTCTGACAGTTGGTGGAGCAGCGAGAGTGTCTAACAGAAGGAAAGGAGTTATCTCAGAGAGTATCCAGTTTCCTTTGTCTCTATAGAGATTTTGTCCCACATGCCAGCAAAAGAGGAGGAGACAATTCTTGGTAGTTCTAGGAGGAATTAGAGTAGAAAATGACTCAGCAATTCCCTGCCTACTACTTTGGTAGGAAACAGAAAAATAGTGGATATCTTAAAAGCCTAGTAAAATTCTGAAAATGTTCAGTTTCCCAAGAAAAACCTTCAAAACTGTGTCCTAGCACAGTTCACATTAGGAATATAGCCTTCTTTGTTTGCTTGGGAATACATGCTCTTCCTACTCATATTTCCTCTGTTTTCTCAATCCTCCTCCTTTTATTCTGTCCAGTCTCTGTGAGATGAAACAATATCACACTCCCATAAACTCTGAAATGACAGCTCCTAAAATTGGTGTGTTCCTTTCTCTCAGGATTGCCTCACAATAATCACTGGTAACAGCTACAGTTCAGCAGAAATGCCACCAAAGAGTTTGTGGAGCAAGTTGACATTTTGAAGGTTAGAGAATAGATGGGAAAAAATGCCTCACCCTTCACCAACTGAAATAAGTTTTATCCTTGGCTAACTGTTTTTAAATCACAGTGACATCACTGACAGCTTTTTGCTGTACTTTGAAGGGCAGAGTTTTCCCTGTAATGCTTTATCAACTTATTGCTTCATTTAGTTTATCAAAGATATCTGAGATTAATTATTAACTTTAAATGCTTTATCCTAATCTGTTCAGTTTTACTGCATAGCTTTTTATATCTGAAATATTATTTTGTTGATACTGACTCCTTTGCTGTTTTTGAGGATATTTTTTTCTTCTGTGTAACAGCCTTGGAGTAGACCAGGATTGGGATTTTGTGTAAATTCTGAATAGCTCAGTGGAGCAATTTATACCTTTTTAAGGAATGGTATGGAATGTGAAGGCAGATGGTCCCTGAGGGAATCCTCTCTGCCTTGTGCCTGGAGGAGACTTTGCTGCTCCCTTTTATGGAGGGCCTTGGGCTCCTTAAGGTCTGAGAAGATGTTTGTGACCAGTGCTGTATTTACCGCAGCTCTCCAGGCAGGCGTTTTGCAGAGAGGCAAGGCTTCGTCAGTCTTTGAGAAATGCCCCAGCATAGGGAGGTTCTTCTTCCATTAGATTGTCCTGGCTCTGCGTACTGAGGGGCCAAAGCCAGAGGACCTCTGCCCTGCAGGATTTGTACCATCCCCTTCTCCAGTGAGCAGACCTAGGAGTCCCTTTCAGAGAATGCACCACCAGTGCACACAGATGGAAGCTGCATGAAGATGAGTAAAATTTTTGAATGTTGTTCTGATTCAGAAGTCTTTTGAAGAGGCAAGTCTTTCCTTTAGACAAGTTGTCATGTTATTTTAAGCATGTTTGATACTTGTACTGAAAGTGTGAGATCATCTACCACTATTTAGGGGAAAGGAAAAAAAAAAAAAAGAAAGGTTGGGTTTCCAAATTGAGAAAGAGAACAGATAAGGTGTTACCTTTTAATTTACTGCTGTTTGAAATTTCCCTCAAGGAAGACATGGGAAAGAATCATTACCACAGTAAACCGGTTAGACAGGAAGGAGAGCTTCTGATTTAAAAGTTACACCCCCTTGATACTGAAAGCACATAGGTCATTGGAATGTGTCTGTGAACAGGAAGACGTAGGAGACTGTATTCTTCTAACAAATAATGTGTTTCAGGTAAGAGGTTGCAACAAATATTCTTACTGCTTAGCAAGTTGCCCAGTTGTCATCTCCTCGGTTCTAGTGAAAAAGGGGAAACCAAGCCCATGGCATTTCAATCTTTTATACTAGAATGCATGTGCACGATGAAGGAAATAACTCAGCAGCTACAGTGTTGTGAGCACTGTGTCATGCTGTCAAATCTCTTGATTTTTAGTAAATATTTTACAGAATTCATTGGGATTCTCTCATAAAACCCCTGACCCCAGAACCACATGATTGTGTGAAAACGGCTGCCATTTAAAAGGAAAAGGAGAGCTTCTTGTCTGTAGAAGAAAAAAGCCAAACCATCCAATATATGAATTCAGAAACCACAAGACAAAGAAAATGAACCTAGAAGCTTAACTTTTTTTTATGTGTTATATTTTCTTCATTAGTGATTTTTGAAAATTCAATGGTATCGATGCACTTTGTACAATTCAAATGGAATAATAGTGGCTGGCAAGGAGCCAAATCCTTTCCTGAACTTTCCTTGAACTGTGCTGTTTTGGAAAGGATCAGTTGGCCCAAATACAGGCCCTGGTCTTACTAACCAAACTACCAGGTAAGACTTAAACCAGAGATTTACAACATGGCACGCTGAATTTCCAGTGTTAATGGTTAGTTTTAAATGCAAGTCTGTGTAAAAGGGAGACAGTGCTACAATGTGGTACAAATATCTGCTACCTGCAAGGCCCCCTCTCTACCTTGATCCATGCTGTGAGAAGAATTCCGCTGCAGCATGCAGACTTTTTGTTACTCCTGTGGAATTCTCGGGCCACTAAGGAGAACAGGGGAGCCGAACGTACTGACTAGCTTTTGGCAAAATAGCTAAACTCCGTGCTTTTAAAAAACACTAGGAAAGCAATGGTTCTCCAGAGAATTATGGAAAATGCAGGAGATAAGCCTTTGCATGCCATGAATGGAGATAGGCTCTATGTGTGCGTGAATATTTGCCTGTTGGAGAAATATGGGGTGCTACACATAGAAGTCTTAATGGTGAATGATCAAGGTTAGCCGTTAGACATTAATGTATCATCATAAACAGAATTTGTTGGAAATGCAAAGAAAATATTTTAGAAATAAATGAAAGGGTGTAAAAGCTTTATTTTTCTTTGCCTGATCTTCCAGGTAGCCAAACTTCATTAAAGAAGATGAGGCTGTGTGGAAATATCATTCTTTCATCTCTGATTTTTCCTGAAACATTCAAATTTTCAAGATGGGTGGAGGGAATGAGAGGTGTTATCTTTCTCGATTTAATTGATATATCCTTTTCTTTCATGTTGGTTAGGTTTTTTGTTTTAGTTTGTTGTTTTGTTTTTTTTTTATTTAACTGCTTAAGAAATGAGAAACAAAAGAAGTTGTAAATAAGGACAATTTCATTAAAAAAAAAAAATCTTATTGCTATGCATTTTTTTTATTTTTCCCCCAAAAAAGGGTGTTAATCAGCATGATTAAGATGACAAGATTCACTCTGAGAGAAAGGTGCTGAGGCTTTGAGAATCATGCTTGCCTCACCATTCAAAGTGGTGTGTATCATTTTGATTATCTGGTTATCTGGCTTAAGTGTTATTTCATAAATGCTTTCCTCCCCACCCTGAATGGTTAAAAGAAACCAAAGCACACAATATGTGGAATCGCTAAGTTGAGCCCTTGAAAAAGTAGTTCAGCCTCTTGGAGATTTCATTTAATCCTATTTAACTTTCCATTTCTCTTCTCATTCCTCACTGTGGGTGACAGAAGCCTATGTCACCTAGAGTTTGACTTCAAATGAACCAAAAATAAAGTTATGATGAATACTTTCTGTTGTAATATAGATTTTCATTGCAAAGAGCTATTACCTAAAAATAATACAATATGGATCTTGGGGGCGTACTGGAAAAGCTGGTTTTGAAGCTTAGCTTTAGCAATTTCTAAGCGCATTTATCTTGATTGCTGGTTTGTTTGGGCTTCGTATTTTTTTTTTTTCCTGCTGCTAGGGAATATTTTTTTTATTGCAGCATTAAGTGAGATGTTTCCTTTTTTTTTTTTTTTTCCCTTTTTTTTTTTTTTTTTTTTAAATTTCCTACTCCAATGTTTTATTTTTTTTTTTCTTTTTTTTTTTTTTTTTCCTTCTGCTAGGGAATTTTTTTTTTTTTTGGCACATTAAGGGAGATTTTTCCTTTTTTTTTTTTCCCTTTTTTTTTTTTTTGTGGGATAAAATACCCAGCGCAACTGTGTACTTTTTGTAGTACGTTTTGTGTTTCAGGCCACATCTGTATCAGTAAATGAAACAGGCCAAAGCCCTCAGGGCAAGTGGCCCAGAATAGTTTGGTTTTAGAACTAAACTCTCTTCCTAAAAGAGATAGCCTCATGCCTACTGACAGAAGTCTCCAATGCATGCTGCTCATCTGAACCATAAGACTACATGGCACATACCAAAATCATATCAAGAAATTTGTTAGTAACAACATGAGTGACGATGAGTTTCTGCAGAAGCTCATGCGTGCCCTTGCCTGTTAATTTACTAAAAAAGATACAGGCTTTGAAAATTTATCTGTTTTGAAAAACAAAACTAAAAAAGTCTGTAATTGATTTATTTATATTTCAGTTTCTTTACATGTACTATATCCAAGCATTTGGCATGTAGTGTTTCGAATATTAGTTGGAGAGTCATGTCTTAAATGTTCTTTGATTTAATGATTACATTAGGATAAAAAGTTGTTGAATATGAAGATGTTAAAGGCACAAAAGAAGATGTAGATAAAACTGCACTAAAGCGATAATGCAAAAGCTTTCCTGCCTGCTTGCTTTAGATGCCTGCATTGTGTGCTATACAAATGTAAAATAATTTATAATACTGAGATCTTCCACAATATGTGTTAGAATTAGTATCTTATGTTTAGATGGTGGTATTATATATATGCTGGTATTTAGTAGTTCGTAATAAGAAGAATTTTTTTATTATTATTATTATTTGATGATAATAATAATAAATATGTACTCAAATGAGGATCAGGCAAAAGACTTTTCAAGCTCCAGATTTAAAAAGCATTTCCACCATGTGGAGAAAGTTCTAAAGCAAGAAAAGAACTAAGAAATGTATTGATTTCATTATTCTAGATATTTTAGAGTTTAACTTTTATTCCGTGCTTCATTTCAGTGGGTATGTAGCTCCTGTTCTGAACATTACTCTTGACCTTGGAACTATTGTAAGACCTCCCTGAGGATTAATAAGATTGAAGAGAAGAATCAGCCATGGCACAATTTGGGAGTCTGCCTTTCTCATACGATGAATTTGATGAAGGACGTGCTGGAAGCCAAGCATCTTACCCAGTATACCATTCTGGTTCTGCTGGAGAGGTCAGCCTAGGATTCGATCGAATAGTTGATGAAGTCAGCAATGAATATTTTTTTTATGGTTCATCACATTCACGTCATCATGAGGAAATTTTTTTCCCATCAGATGTCTTTGGTCTGAATGTGCCTGCCCAGCAGTTTTGTGGTCAGCCTCTAATTGCTTATGGTGAGCATTACCCTAGAAATCCTGTCTCTCACTGGCAACAAGGCACAGTGTCACCAGCAGTTGGCTTCAGACCTTATTTACTGTCTGATTATGAAAACTTCTCTCTAGTGCATCCCTACCCCTACAGTCAAGAGAGAGAACTCTATGGAGGGAATAATTTAAGACCAGTCACAAATGTGTTTGATTCAAATGTGGGAAGAGGCAACGCAAATCTGAATTTTCAGGCAGGCTTTGATAACATAGATGCTCGAAGTCCCGTTTTCTTAGACAACTATCCGTTTGGACGAGAAGTGAAAGATGGAAGTGGAAATGGAGAACTTTGTTTAACCTACACTTCTAGAAGATGTGACATAGAACCTGCCTGGCCCAGCAGCTCTGGACTTGACAGAGAGGTATTTAAATTTTCTCATATTAACAGTGCCTAAAGTTCTTGATTCTTGTTTCTGCCCTTGCATTTTGTGTATTTGCTCAGGCTGATGCAACACGGATTAGTAGCACTTGATTTAAAGACACCATAACAAATAAAACATTTAGGCCTTGTGTGGAAGCAAAAGCATTTTATACTAAAAGAATCTAGATTATGGTCTAGAATGCTTCAATGGGCTCATTCTGTGGCTCACTGAACCGTGAGACTGCCACAGAGAGATAAGTACAGAAATGTGGAGTAAGATGTGTTTGAATGAGAGAAGATAACAAACCTTATGGTCTGATATGAAACCTGAGATTCAAAGTAACAATGTGTTATCCTGAATCTGTTTTTCTGTTGAGGCAGACTATTGTATCTGTGTCTAGTTTGGCTGACATATCCTGATCCTGAGAGAGAAAAAGACTGTGTCCTGCCTTCATGTTCTGCATATATAATTATTTTCTAAAAATAGACAAATTTACTGTAACTGCAGAAGCTGGATACTATGGCACAGACTGTCATTAGCTGTCTGTGTGAAACAAATGTTCTACCTTTCTTTCCTCCTTCCATCAAGTGTTCTTAGCTCCATTCATGGTTTTGCAGTTCCTAATAATGATGTCTTATGGGACTCCCATGACACTGTGATGTTACAGCTTTCCTCATTTTCTTTCTTTCACAATCCTGACATAGAGGAGGAAAACTCTAATCCTTGTTAGCATTCCGAATCATTACAGGAATCCTGAAATAGCCTACAGGATATCTCTACATCTGCACCATAAATATTAAATGACAGTTTAGGTTCACTTTCTGCTTTTAACTCCCAGTGATCATAGTATCGTAAAGTAAAAGGGAAGAGACACTTGATTGACTTGTGTTTATGTCTGTGAATATGGAGAACTATAGAAGTAAACGTATGCAGACCCAGACAGATAGGGAGGCAGGAGGATAAATATATCTGAGGACAGGAACTCTTAAGACTAGTCCTGGGCACCAATTTTGGAAGTTCAGTGATGAATACAAAAGAGTAGGGGATAAATAGGTGGCAAGACAAAAGAGTGGTGTTGCTTTTTGCTTATGATAGGAAAACTAAAGCATAAGAAAACTAAAGCATCACAATGAAAAGCCTTCTCATAAGAGAAGTAGAAAATAGTAGGATACAAATAAGCAGGAGGAGATTAAATTGTGGTATGGGAGGAAGAGGTGCTGGAGGAAGCAGACACAGAAGAACAGATGCAAATGCTTCTTTGACAGAGGAGGTAATTAGAGGGAGGGAAGAGAAGAGACTAGTGACTCAAGGGTGACTACAGTTTAATGTGTGGAAGGATTTGATTAAGTCAGGGAAGTATTTGAGCAGTTTAGGTAGAAGAGGAAGAGATGGGAGAGAGGAAAGAATTGTTTTGTACCAGAGAAACCAGTGTGGTCACAGGAATTCCTTCAGGGAGAAACAGGCAAGTCAGGATAGAGAGCCAAGGCAAGGGGCTAGCAACTGAACCTTATGATACTCAGAAAGGGAAAACGATAGTGAAAGAGAGTTGAGATAGCGAAGGGTAAAAAAAGCCTGTGAAGAAGTAACTCATTGCTGCTGAGCTGGGATTTCTAGAGAAGATAAGAAGGGCTGTGAGGTGACAGGGCTAATGCAGAGTAAGACTGTCAGAACAGCTGGGAAAGTGGAGCACCACAGAAAAAGAAAGAAAATTAGCAAAGATTGGATTGGTGAGGTCCAGGATGTGTAAATGATGCATCTGCATAGTGGGAGATGAGAAACCAAGACTGCAGACAGAGTGAAATTGGAAGGATGCTGCAACTTTGAAATTAGCATTGAGATTGGTCATAGTTATGCAAAATGAAATACTCACATAGCTGAGATCATACTGCTGTTCTGATCCATAGCTCTTGAATGCAGTTGTATGGCCATAGGCTTTATTCAATGTGTGCCAATCAAAATATGTTCACTGCAATAAATGTAACATTAATTTTCTCCTATCTTGTCATCTTGTCATCACCAAGTCAGATGTTCCAAAATACTAAATAAACTGTCTTCATTACATCCCTGTAAAAAGAAATGTATTTTCTCCATATTAGAAAGAAAACTGAAAAACAACCTATAAAGTATCAAGTATATTTGGCTGCTTCATCTACGATATTTGGAATCTATTTCTTTCAGAATAACTAGCAAAATTCACTTCTTCTCCCAAATCCAATCATCAGACCAACTCCATGATTTCACTTTGTGTGCCTCAGAAATGAGATATGCACAATAAGTATTTATATTTGGGAAATATGGTTCAGGTGGCTTGACTAGTAGCATAATGTGAGAAATCTGGAAGTGAAAAGATAAATTCCAGTCATCCAGGGATGCACTGTCTTAGTTTATCACTGTTGTCATCAGTTCTCTTCATACAGAGAACTGATGACAGCATCCATCCTTTAGTAATTATTTGATCACATTCATCTTCAAGCCATGAATTTGAGGATCCATGCTCATGTCCTCATGGTCAATTAGCCTTTACCTGTGTTGACCCTCTCCTTGCTTAATTACAATTTGCTCCTTGTTATTTTTTCAGCTCCTAACTGTGGTTTTGGTCTTTCAATATCTTCAGTCCCATTCAGTGTTGTGTCCCAGTCTCACCTTTTCTCACCTGTGGTCTGGTTTTCTCAGCTTTTTATTTATCCACTCGCTCTCTTTTTCCATGCCGTTTTCCAGAACACTGTGCTTACTCTGTAATGACAGAACTGCAGGTGGGAAAGGAACCTTTTTTCCTTTGCTGAAAACAGTAGTTTTCCAGCCTTCCATCCTGTGGGAGTCTCCACCACTACTCCTGTAGGGTAGTCTTAAGTTGCCTCTCCTTTGCAGCATAGGGCTTCAGTGGTCCTTAGTTCTGTAGAGCCCTTGTCAATCTTGTGTTCCTCCTTTTGGCTGTTCAACTCCTGCGTCTCCTTCACTGCAGCCAGAGCACAGCTCCCATCAGTGAGGCCCCTGACATCCCCAGCCCCACAGAGAGGCTCCAGGCAATCCATGCAGCCAGAGATATGGGCTTTTCATGACAACATAATATGGGGAGGCCATTACTATAACCAAGTCATTTATAATTTCTCAATAGTGAACCTTATTACTGAATGCTGAAGTGTCTAAACAAGGTGGAAAGAAATGAGCCAGTGGAGCAGCTATGTGTTCAGTAACTCCTGAAAGAGCTTTTTCAGCTGTCCATGGAATCAGGGATGAGGGACCACTGATTTGTATTGCTAAATTTAATTTCACTCTCTTATTTCAGCCCCAAGGCTTATTCATTGTTTTTCCTACCAGATATTTCAATTTTTCCTTCTACTGAGGATGCCCCCTTATTATCTTTACATTTCATAAGCATTCTCCTAATGCTTCTGCTGTTGTAGTTAATGAAAGTACTACATATGATGAAACCCCAGATTGATGGTATCTGTAAAAGGTTTGTAGTTTTTGAGGTTTCTGTTCTGGCATTGCTATCTCCCCACCAGCCAGCTCCCAACAGATCTTTCGTCTTTTATAGTCATCCTCTCTTTTAAACTGTAACTAAGATTTCTCAGCCTACTTCTTCTTATGCCTATTGTACTTCTTTGTTCAGGGAAAAAAATCTTTAATTTGATTTATTATTTATTAAGTTTTTATACATTTACATACTTCTATATACATTATTATTAAAGTTATAGATAAACCTTTCCACATTTCAGTTTCCTCTTCTGTGACATGTCATGACATTTTCATTCATTTCTTCAGTGACATTCATGACATTTTAAACCCCTTCTCTCTCTGAAGGGGTTTAAAAGTTGGCATCTCAGGGGAACATTGTATAAGTTTCTATGTACAAAAATAGAATGGGCTTTCTTTCAGATGCAATGGTATTAAGCTCTTTCCTGGAGCTAATGTTTTGACTAAATGGTACTATGGCAAACAGACAAGGGAGTACTTTGACCTGAAATAGTGGCTCAGACCTGTGCTCTTCAAGTTTAGAGAAATTATCTAGGGATTTTTCATGTTCAACAGAATACAGTGGTTTCCTGTTGCCTGTTTTAGGGACTTACGTGGCAGGTTTATGACATTTAAAGGGATCCTGAAATTCCTTCCAGAGCAGCAAATGTAAAAATAAGGATTAAAACTCACTGTACCATAAGCTTCATTTTGTCCCCTCTCCCTTTTTTAAACTAGGCATACATCTTCTGCATTTAGAGTGCAGACACAGGTGAATTTTGAAAGCTTTGTCTGCCATTCCTTACATTCTGCACAGAGGGGGGATAAAAAAATCATTAAACATAGGGTAGTGGATGCTTTGTGACTGTGTTTTTTCTTTGAAAGCATTTAGAATGCAGACAAAATGGGGCTATTTGTGCTTATTTCAGAGCTCCATCAAGTCAGGGGAGGGATAATAAGGTATGAAAGTCCTCATGGAAGCAAATGCAATGTTAGCCTTATGCTGCTTCAGCTTCTGTTGTGATCTAAATAACTTAGCTCTGTTCCTTCTGGTGTCTTTCTGGTATTTTTAGGCTACAGGTTGGTCTATCCAGCTGGTTGAAGCAAGTCAAGGAAGTAATGAAAATACAGTTGCTTTTTGCAATGCAGTGGAGAAGTAAGTAATGAAAAATCTGTGTATTGTGTCTTGTGTCTGTCTGAGGTGGAGCTAATTTTCCCCCTAACAGTTCTCTGAGTGCAGCGATTTTTACTGGTGTATTGTATGGCTGGAAAGGCATTGATAACACACCTGTGTTTTGGCTACTGATGAACCTCACAGCAGAGCATCAATGCTTTCTTTCCAACCATTCCCCTTCACCAGTAGGCTGAGGGTGGGTGAGATCTTTGGAGGGGACAGGACCAGGCCTGCTGGCTCAAACTGACCAAAGTATATTCCAAACTATGTGATGTCTGCTCAGCAGTAAAAGCTAAGGGGGGGGGGGGGGGGGGGGGAAATATGGGGGGCAAAGGGAAGTTGGCATTTTAAAGATTTTTTTGTGAAACAACCGGGGCATGTACTGAAGCCCTACTTTG
>JBAFWW010047192.1:0-17564 GCA_036873685.1 Agapornis canus | reverse complement strand
GGCCGTGCAAGGAGCCTACAGTCCTCCGCTCTACCAGCTGAGCTATCGAAGGAATTACAAGGCTGTGTTTGACATCCTTTCATACTCCATACCAGAACCATATATCTCCCTGTGCAAGATACTTTCCTGTTTTCAAATGTTGCTCCCTTCTAATACCTCCCCTTCCACATAGTCTGTCCTAATCTTATCTCTTTCCTTAAGGCTTCAAGTGACAGAAGTCATTCTGAGTGTATTTATCTGAGTTCACTTCCAGAAGTTCCATATACATTTTGTTTCATGGCTATTACCCTGCTTGTTGTCATTTTTTCTCTCTAAAACATGTCATGGTGATTGCTGCTCTGGAGGTCTGAAGTGGTCAGTGCTCCTGAGGTGCTGAGGAAGACCATTTATCACAAAAAAAATTTGAATTGACATAAATCCTTGTGTTCTGTAGGGGAAGTAGCCAAGAAACTCCTGTGTTCACTCTCCATTTTTTGGCTTCTTCCTTTTTCCCTACTCATACTGAACCACAATTACCACATAACTAGGAATATCACTTTCCCAGGTACCCATAGGGAAGCATCTCTATAGCTCATGCTTCATGCTAAGTCACATAGGTCTTGTCCTTACTTTTACTGTTTCTTGAGTTGGACCAAGCAGAGTCTTTTTTCTCACTCCTATGAATTCTACCACCAGCATATAGATCTCCTTCCCATTACTAAACCATCTCCAATTCATATATGTCATCTTGGTCTGCGGGGAGTTGCTTTGTTAATGTGCTTTTTTTAGTGAGGAGAGTTTTCCCAAAATCAAAATGAGAACATACCTTTTGTTAACTGTACTGTGTTGAAAGTAATTCTGTTAGTATTCTAAAATATCGCTAAGTAAGGTGAGCATGCAGCTGATGATTTTCACCTTTTGGAAGCTTCGTTTTGTTCAAATTCTTATTTTTATGAGATTTGGGGGGATATGGAGAGGGCAGAAGATGTCTTCTTGCATGTGGGAAAAGGAAGAATGGCTGGAGACTGATTGTCTCATGCCTGCTACCACACATAGGTTTTGAAAGTAATACCTCTCCCATTTTTTGCTTTTTAATTCTAATTGCTGGGGTTTGTTTTCATCTAAGAACAGGGATAGATTGCATAAGCTACTTAAATACTTGGATGGCATGTGATGTCATTAGTTATGCAAGACTTAGCTTGTTTTTCCAGTTCTCCATCTTTTATTATGTTTAAGGTACCACATGTTAAATATGACTGAAAATGTATGTCTAAATTGTAAATATGACCAAAATTGAAGCTCTTCACTTTATTGGAGACATATTTAAGGATTTCTGCATGATGTATGAGAAGATGACTGGAGTTCAGCATACAGAACTGAAGAGGTTGTTGGCAGAAGTGGTTCCCAGGTTCATATCACTCTTAATATTGGCAGAATGTGTCCAAAGCAGGAATTGTTATCAGGAGCAAAGCAGTTGTATTTCACTGGGGGAATATCTTCTACTGGGACTCAGTGGAAAGTCAAGCAGGAGTCCACCCTGAGGATAAATTCATTAGGGGAAGAGTGGGAACACTGCCTTTGCACCACAAATAGTATTTTGGGGCATCATGGTCCTGGTTAGTTCCTGAAACATTTATGAAACGCCAACACAGCTTGACTGAGGCGAGAATCAGTTATTTAAAACACTACTAAATCACTTTTGATGCCACCAGAGGTCAGCACTAGTCATTAAATACATGTCTTGGGAAAATCTTGTTGCCAGCTCTCCAAAGGGAGTGGTGACTTCTGAAAAGATACACTTGTGTCTATGCTTGTTTTGCAAGTACATGTGAGCTCATACTGCCAATGCTTCAGCATAATTGGAAGCAAACCCTTTCATCTGTAAGCTTTTCTTCCCAGTGCTGTTTGTGAGCTAACAGTCCCACACTGTTCTTTCAAGCTGTATCTGTCTTTGGATGCCGTAACACTAAGTACAGTCAGGGGGGGAAGTGGTACTGAGCCCTGTCTTAACAAAGGCTTTCCACCAGCATAAACAGGCCAAATCTATTGATGATCAGCTTCCACTGCTTTAAGAACTGTCTCAGAAGTGCCCCAGTGGGGATATAGGCCCAGAGAAAAGCACTTAAAACTGGGGCTAACTCACTGTGCTTTCCCACTTGTGCTTCAGAAAGATAGTTCCTTTCTATTGAAGCTCCTACCTGTGTTTCCAGACAGAGCCACTGTTGGGGCTTCTGCAAACACAGATACTGTTCACAAGATTTTAATAGAGCTACTTTTGATAGGCAATCAAATACAGAATTTGTTGTAAAGACAGTGTTGATGGCATAAGCAGTGTGATTATCTTGGTTTTAAACAACCTTTAGAAAACCTTTATCTTTGTTGAAACCTGCTAAATGATGTAAGTCAGTTGACAGTCATAATGAAACAAATGCCTGTGCTTTATTATCATGCTGCAATCTATGCTTTCAGAATTTTCACTGTCTCCTTTCATGGTAGCTGACTAGGTATCCATACAAAAAGTTCATGCTTATTGTAACAGAACACATTTTTACCAAAATTGTCGTCTTCAGTCATTTTTCGTCACTTTTCTTCTACTGAGTACGTCAGAGCTGGAAAAAAGAATGCTGAACTCACTGTTCAGAATGACTACATCTCTATTAAAATCTATTTTGTAATGTTTTCTAAGTGTCTGTATCCCTAAGTGTCTGCATGCAGACACACGGATGACTTCTTTTTGCTTTGTTTTGGTTCTCCTGTTTAAGAAAACTGGCCCTGAAATACCATCCCGACAAGAACCCGGACAATCCAGAGGCTGCAGAAAAATTTAAAGAGATCAACAATGCTCATGCAACATTGACTGATCTGTCCAAGCGAAACATATATGACAAGTATGGATCCTTAGGGCTCTATGTGGCAGAACAGTTTGGTGAGGAAAATGTTAACACCTACTTCATGCTCTCAAGCTGGTGGGCAAAGGTAAGCTGTTATTTTCTGTTGGAAATTAAATGTTGCAATGCACACAATTCTATAAACAAGGAATCCCCTGAAAAATGGTCTCTCTACAAGCTTAACAAATAGTACGATATGATTCTAAATCACTACTAAGAGCTTAATTAAACAACTACATTATCTGAAAAATCAACAGTGGCAGAATGTAACATAAGCTCAGAATAGAGCTAATATTGAATGTTTTCCTTTTTAACCTGGTAAATAGTTAAATAGGGTGCATGTTTTATAACACTTTCAGACACTAATCAGATTTGAATCTAGTGCTCCAGGTTAATTTTGAGTTTCTTTTCAGTAATGACTAAATAAGAATGACTCATTATTCAAAAACAGAAAGTCCCACTTATGTGACAACCAGTTAATAAGTTATTACAGCACAAATTTAGCTGTGTTCTTTGCTATATATAGCACATAGCGTAAGCAAACAATAATAATACATAACACTGATTATGGTGTTGTATGTGCCTTGATGAGGGGGTGAGAGAAAGGAAGTGGAAGAAAAGGTGGAGTGGAGGAAGAGAGTAGGAAAAGAAGAAAATGATACATCAAAACCTGGCATACTGCTCAAGGAAAAAAGCTCATTATAGGTTGTTCTCATCATAAAAGAGTTGTTAATGTGCTTTCTTAGATCACTGGTGTCTTCCGATGTTTGCATATGTCAAAATCGAGTGTTTCTGCAAATACTCAAATGTTACAGAAATGTAACAAACCAGTGGAACTGCAAATGTGCAAAATCTGTGCTGTCCCCACCTCTTTCCACCAACACAGCACAGGAAAGCAAGGCTCTGCCGGAGTGCACAGGAAAATGATCTGTACTGTGTAAAGTAAGCACAGCTTTGATCTGAGAACCATGGAACATGGATTCCTGTACTGAGCAAAGATCAGTGCTTCACTGCCCTGCAGCCCCCTTTCAAACTGAGAAATCACTTGGGCACTTTGTGAGAAGCCACAATTTGTCTGCTGAATCAGGATGAGACAGCAACTGCTCCGATGCAGAACAGTGAACGAAACTAATGAATGAGATACTGGTGTTTACAGTTGCGCCCGGAGAAACAGACTGGAAGCTGCCCACTTGCAGCTGCTGTAGCTGACTCCTGCTGCAGGCTGGAATCCCCACTACAGCCCCTGTGTTCTCCTGCTGCATCATTCCCTCTTTCTTTGCTGCCCACCCTCTCCTTTGGTCTCCTTGTCACATTTCAGGTGCCAGGAAGCATTGCCTTAGAGCTGACTACTATTAATGGTCTTGGTAAGCAAGGTTTTTCAAAATAAAATAAATCACAGTTTGCTGCTCTTTTTAACTTGTATTTCCCCTCTTCTTACTAATCTTTAATGGAAATTTTATGGAGTATAAAATCCTCTGTGATTAGAAAATCTGGAACAGAAATAACTGCTGTGGCTTTGACTCATAAGGAGAGCAGTGGACAGTACAGAAAGCAGCTAGTAAGCACCTAATAGTTAAAAGAGGAATGTGTGGACTGTTTCAAGGTAGCTGTATTCCCAAGGTGAGACAAATCCTGAATATCCCAGCAGAAGTTATCATTGTGTCCTAGTTTTTAAGAATTCTGTACAAAAAATCCAAAATCTTCATAGAGACTTACTTGAGGATGTCCCACCCCCAACCCAAAATCTTGCCACCTCCAAAGCATGAACAGGCCACCCAAGTGGGGTTTTCTGCAAGCTGATCTGATTATTCCTCATCTCCTTTTAACTCAGGCACAAATGCTGGGTCATTTTCAGACTTTTCTACTGACTATCACAATACTATTTGAGTCTGAGACATTATCTAAAGATGACCTCTGGACCCTAATTTCACCCATTCTGATAGAAGACAGTAGGGACTATAGCTTTCACACATTATCTTCCTCTTCAACTACGAACATTCCTAGTAAATCCTCTTCCCCAGCACACTCATACACAGAAGATCTGACAATTGTGAGGTGTAGCATTAGAAGTAAGAAAACTCAAATGAAAGGAGAAATGCAAAGTGAAAATTACTTTCTTTTGGAGTGCCAGACTCCTTAGCAGGCGTATTAAACTGGGAACATACTGACATAGGTAATGGTAACTTTAACTCCTTCTCCACTGGCCAGCATAGGGTTTGGTTGGTTGTTTTAGCAAAAAGCAGTTCTCCTTCTACCATGAAAACAAGCTTATTGATCATCAATAAACATTTACTATGATAATGTAAACACAAGAAATCTTGAAACATTTAAGGTATCATGAATAAATGTAAGAGTTTTTTTCCTCTATTATTTTTATTCTTTTTTCGTACTATCCATTGTGGCTATTTATTCTCCAATATGGCATAAATGATAAACAGTCAGGTAACTTATTTTAGGACTTACAATATTTAGAATGGAAGGAAAACATTTTAAAACAGAAAGTCAGAGTCCTTCATTTATAAGTACCTTGCTCACACTTGATACATGTCTATATTAATATTAGGCATGTAAACAGTCTTATTACATTCAGAGATGCTTCAGTCAGCCTGCACTAACATTGTCAAACTGAGTGTTATTTACATAGCTTCATTGTCAAAGATTGACAATATCCTGACGTTTGTGCCTGCTTTCTTCCTCAGCAGCATGTTTTCTTATGAATATAATGAATAATTAGTAAAGTGCAAACTATATGACTATAATGCTAAAGCCTGGCTATACCTACAACCTACTTACACCTGGTGGCCACAAAGCTGTGCTGGCTTTACATACACATTCCACGTATCAGCTTTGATTTGCTTTTCAGAAATGTCACTGTCTTTCCTTTGATCTTATGCCACTATGCCCAAGGAGAGATGTGGAGGTTTCTCCTTTGCCACAAACAACTTGAGTCAGGAGCATAGGGTGGCAGTGTCAGCATAAGGGCTCCTCTTCTGCAGGTCCCCCCACCCATTGCTGCAACACAGCGCACAGCCCCCAGCACCACAGCTGCGGAGCTGTGCTATGTACCCAGGCAGTGACTTGGTCTGGAGGAGGAAGAGTTCTGTAAATTAAGTTTTCTGGCTGTTCAGTCTGGCTAAGGTCTCTGGTCTCGGCCCCAGGCAGTTGTGCTGGCTCTGATGAAACCTCTGTGCTTTGTGTCAAAGGGACAGGAGTGGGCAGAGCATTAGAACTTCTTGGTGCCTGAGTCCCAGATCAGGAAAAACAGACCAAGGAGTCTAATTTAGGAGATGTCACCTGTGTGCTCTGGCACGGGCTAATGGGGAGAGCAAGACACCTCCTATGGGCAATTCAAATCCTCCTGAGGCTGAATCATCCTCTAGAAGGACTTTCAACTGCCCATTGACTGTGGGGATCTCATGGGAGCTACAGGCCTAATTTGGATGCCTTATTCCAGTGCCTAAAGTTATGTGGGATGCATCTGGATCTTCACTTCTTTTTCTCTCAGCTTTGTTATTGGTAAGAACCTGCCAGTAAATAAGCATTTGCAAAAACGATCTTGGGCAAATGAGTCATTTTTAAGATGGAAATGAGTCATTTTGAGGTGGGTGGGGGAAGCTTTTCCTGAGGAACAGCCTCTAAAGACAGACTTCCAGAAGTTGAGCATGTGGGGGCCTAATGGTTGGTGTCTTCTTTGTGGATGTGGTCCTTAACTGGCAAATAGGAGCTCATGGGTGAAGACTTCAGAAGATCTGGCCCTTGTTCAGGCACTTGGCCAGCAGCTGGACTCCTCTGAGTGCTAAGCACTTGGGAACCCAAGTTCCTTTGACAGTCTGCCTTCCACAGGCTGCTGAGAATTTGAGGAAGCTCATTGCTCATGGGGTTTTCCTCCCTCTGTGTTTAACCCAGGGCCTGTTTGCAGTCTGTGGCCTACTGACGGGCTGCTACCTCTGCTGCTGCCTCTGCTGCTGCTTCAACTGCTGCTGTGGGAAGTGTAAACCCAAAGCACCTGAAAGCGAAGAGCAGGAGTTTTGTGTGTCTCCAGAAGATTTGGAAGAGCAAATTAAGAACGACATGGAAAGAGGTGCGTATTATGGGGCATACTGTGTGGCAAAGCTGTTCACAACTATCTTCAAAGACTGTAGGCCAGATGTTCTGCTCACAATGCTGAGGCTGGTCCAGACATCAGTGGAGATATGCCAATTCACTCTAGCTAACACCATGACCTGAAGAACTTCCCAAGTTGTGGGTTAATGAAATCTTACAGCACTAACAAGTATATCCTGTGTCACTGAAGTCTCAAGGCTCATCTTAAGCAATGATGTTCACTCTCTAGCCTCCACACCCACACTGCTTCATATCCTAGATCCCGTACTTATACATTAGATCTGACTTGCCGCATCTGATCCACCTGCAGAAGCTCTCACTCAGGTTTTTTTCATGTATAGTTTATGGCTGGCTGTGGTGGGCCAACTGTATCCATCCAATAAAAAGCTTCAAGAGAAGATGCAAAGTCTTCTACAGTAAGGTTGTGCAGTAACCTAACAGAGTTTTCATGGGAGTTGCTGCAGCCCCTGAGCTGCTCACTCTCCTCTACACTGACAGTAGCAATTATGCTGCCTTACCAGGAGCAAGATCTTGGACACGATCCAGATGAAAACTAATCCTCTCAAAAATATGTGCAATTCCCTACCCATTTAACACCTTGCCTGCCTCACAGTGGGGCAGGCTGAGTGATAAGGCTGGTTCAAAGAAGGGAGCAAGAGTGCCTGGCCAAGAACATGGGCTGGGGTAATGGGACACCCTTTACAGCAAGTGACTCTTTTTGCAGTTGTGCTGCATTCCTGTCTGCACATTCAAGTTTTGCCTATACCAAAGGATGATGGCGGCAATTTCCTGATTTGGCATGAGTGTGAGTTACATATTTTAAACAAAGAGCCCTGTCCTAATCTGCTGAAGTGGGGCAGAAGTTTGCTTTCATCTTCAAGGGAAGCAGAAACATTTCAGACTGGACAGATCTGGGCACTTGCAAGTCAGGATGAGAGAGGCAACATCCCTTGCTTCAGAAGGGGAAGACTTAGGCCACTTTTCAGTTGCAACTTCATATAAGCTATGATTAGGAGTATGCTTTTTTATGAGAAAGGACCTAAGGAGTTAGATCACTCTTTTTCTTTTCCATTGTTGTGGAAGGTCTTACGCTGTTACATTCTTACATTTACCATGCTTAAATTAGCAGTGCCAGATTGCAAAAGTCGCGTTCCCTTAGCAGGGGAGATTTTTTTCCCCCAACTTTTCACACAAATTTACTCTTCCATAAATATGCAACAAAACACTTGTAGTAGTTGAAACAAATGCTATTTATACAACTGGTATGCCAACGTATGGTGGTATTTTTAAATGTGTTTTGCCTAGAGGCATATCAAGGTAAATACAGTCAGCTTAAAAACTGATCATACTTGATCAGTCTCTGCAAAGGCAACAAAAAGTACTAGTGAAGACTTCATAACCACAGTGCACTACCTGAAATAAATGTAATATACTCTGTGACAATAGGCACCTGCAAAGTGCAAATCTAAAATGGGTTTTGATATTTATGGTCTGTGACACCAGAACCAAGTTTGAAAGATGGAGATGGAGATTTGAAGGGGAAGAATTTTTTAATTCTGCCTGGAAATTGTTTTTTTTTAATTTGGCAGGTTTTTTTCTCTCCCTCAAAATCCAGCACAAAATTCCCCAGTGGCAGACACCACCCTCCCTCCAGCACAGGTGATGTTTCTTGGTATTCCGTAATTTTAGGCCAACTTCCCATCCCTTTACTCCCACCAAGTCTCACTGAGATATCAGGTTTTTAAATAATTTCAAATGTTTAGCAAAGTCCCAGTCTGAAAAATTAACAGAATATGGAATTATGGTTTAAGTATTCTGAAGACAGTATTGAGTATATAGGTAGGGCCTGAAGAAAACTGGATATTTGTACCTTTCTTACCATTCTCTTCAGTCTTGCTGCATCTTCCTACCAATCAAAACCAGCTTGCCTCAATAGACTAGAATACTTTATATTTTAAAATTAGATCAAAAGAGAGCAACCAATCAGGAAGAAAAGTTAAGATGCCATGACAGAGGGTAATGTGAGCAGCTGAAAGGAAGGTATACACTGTATTTAGAAAAATCAATGACAACTGGCTCAAAATGCACTTTGTCATCTGCCCCACCTCCAAATTTTAGGTAATTCAGAAATAAACTGTAAACACTCCTGCAGCAGCTTTCATTTTGGAAGAGGAAATCCTATTAGGATCCAAATTCTTTGCATGCCCTCTGCCCACAGACTGAGCATTCTAGATGGTAATTAATTTCTTTGCTTCCTGCAAAGAAATTAATGAAGATTCCCACTATCTATATTATTGCTAGCCAGAGCTTTTTTGCTAAGGCCAACACATAGATTTTTCAAGCTAAGGCCTTACTATAATTTATCCAAATATTTTGTAGTCAGTCACTGATTTCCTGAGGAATGCAACATTGACAGCACATCACCATTCCTGACGATAAAAACCTCTGAGTGAGTCTCCAGCAGTTGTTACTGTGCTCAGTGAGAACTGCTCAAAAGATGCTCTATGTGTGTTGTGGGAGCCAAGATTTGGACTTCATCTTTTGAATTGGCACAACAGTAATAATTTTCAGTCCCTCACATTTCTCCTTAATAAAATGAAAGTGTTACACAGTTGATTGCATTCCTCAAATTAACATGCCATAAAACATAATGATTAGTGAAAAAGAAGGGATGTGAGGCCAAAAATTCAGTGATCCTTTTCCTAAAATAAAAGCAAAGTGTGTTGTCACTGAAATCAACATAATCATGTCAAAGGCTTCAGTCCTGTTAAAATGTCACACTGTTCTAGAACAAAGTTTTATTCAAATATATTTGACTAGTTCTGGTGCTCAGCTAATTAAATATCTCCCATGAGAGATTCACTTTACAGCATATACTTCCATGGGTATCATGACCATCAGAACTAAAGGAACTTGGAGATTTGGAAGCCCCAACCTGTACTTAGGTTACAGTGATTCCTTCTCATGACTACTGATTTGTACTGGAGAGGACTGTGGCCTAATGTACAATGGAAGACCAAAAAAAAAAGTCTTATGTTTGGATTATTACATTTAAAAAATGGCAATTTTTAGTGTTTCAGATCAAACATGACATTAAAAAAGTATAAAGTAGGGTAATATGTGTTGTCATGCCATGATGTTATGTGGGTGAACTGCAAAAATACCCTGGCAGAGGGAAGTAGAACAGAGGTGCACAAGGGTTCATGACACACATGGGACAGGTTGCCAGATTTTGCTTCCACTGGAGTCAGTGGCAAACCATTTGTTGATTTCTGTGGTCCCAGGGGAGGTGCTGTTGGAATTTGGATTGCCTTGGTACTTCAGGGTAGGTACTTCAGGCTGTAATGATGCACATTTTGGTAGGTTTGTTCTCTGGTTATCATTGTAAGAACAAAGAAAGGCATTTCTAAACTGACTTTCATTTTATGGAAAATGAAATCCTGGAGAGGAAAGAAAAAAAGTAAAAAAAGGAACCTGAGTAACAAAAAATACTTTCTCAACTCAGAAGCAATGAGTATTTAGCACTTCATTGTCTCCTCCACACTCCATATGATATCAATGTAGGCGAACAGCAAGAAAGAGCTATCTATAGAAAGCAGTTGTCGTGGTTTAAGCAGTTTAAACTGTGATTTCTGCCGCACCTCCATTCTGCAGCTCTCCATTAGCAGACTATATTTGTATGGTTTATTATATGATGGGTCCCTGTTCTGATAACACCCATCATAAATCTTAGAAGGGTGGGGGCAGCAAAAAGCTTCTTGAAGGTGTTCGGCTCAGAGCTGTCTGCAAATCAACTGGAAGCAATGTGACATATTCGCAGTGGGTCCTGTCCCCTTGTTGCACATCTGGGTATCACAGCAAAATGAACTGTTAGTCTCTGCCCTCCATCAGTGGTCTTCCAGAAAATGAACAACTCGGAGGCAGCAGAGGGTGGGAGGGAGTGCTGCTCAGAAATCTAGAAAACACATAGCAACTTAAAAATGGATTGAAGCTGCCAAACCAATCTGAGCCCGATCTGAGCTCTAAGCTTTAATTACTTATATACTTGTAGAAGTTACGAAACAATGTCTGCCTTTGACCTTGTGTCTAAATGTGGAATTGCCCATACAGAGAAGCTGCCTGGCATTTAATCATTCTTGCCTTTCACCTTGACACAGTCAAAGTTGTTCTACCCCCACTGAGGAGAAGCCGTATGGCATGCAATTAGATTCCTGCTCTGGGTTGAGTTACTCTTGTACATTGCATCTTTTGCCCATGATTCATCCCATCAACTGTCATGTAAACAGTAGGAAACTTTAGATGAGGGTTTTTTCTGAACATTCGGTCATTTGGCAAGAAAGGTGATCATTTGTATTCAATTACTGTGAAGGCTCAGATATAGAACCTAATAGAAAGCTCTATATCAAGATAGAATTAATCCAAAATTTTTCATATGAAAACACTTCACTGAGATGGATGAACCTTTAAAAGTCAGTCTCTGAGTCTTGAGCCTCATCCTTCCCCCCAGAGAAGGGTGTGTTGGAAAGAGGCCCAGGAGAAGGGCAGCCAAACTTTCTACATTATCAGAGGAACTCTGTAAGGACTTCACTTTCCCCCACTCTACAACAAAGACACTTTTTATGCATTTATATTGAGAAACCGTACTGCATAACTTCATGGAATGTGAAAGTATAAATCAGTAAGAGTCAACAGAGTGACAATATAGCATGATAATAGAGTGATAATAATCAGTAAAGGATAATACGAGGTTTTGGCAGTTCCAAACTCATTAGAACAGCGGTTCGCAAAATCCCATTGCATATATACTACATAAGACCTCAAAATGCAATTTAACATGTCTAATTAACTACCTGGTTTTCAGGATCTATGTGATTTCTTCCTTCAAGTATATTACTCTCACATATTTTTATTTCCTTTTACCTCTCTTCACTGTTAACTTTGCATTGTTCAAGAATAATTTCTGGCCCATTCTCACAAACGCCATCAAGGTTTGTACCTGCTGACTCACAACAGTGTTCATTATATTCAGACATTTGCAGGAACAAGCACTTGCAATTGGAACAGGCAGCAACCTTTATCCTGCAATATCTGCAAAGCACCAGGTACAGCTAATACCCGGGTTAATAGCACCCAGAAATCTAGCATTACACGTGGACAAGAAGTAAGGGCATTTGTAGACTTGGTGTGGGCATTGCCGCCTCTTCCATGTGCACACAGCTGTCTGTAAAGCCAAGCTTAAGCTATAGCCAGAACAGCAGATGAGATGTTGTGGTACTAAAAAGTAGTCTGACTTTGGTAGCTACTGAAGGATTCTTAAAGTATGTTATTGTTGTCCTCCCCAATTTAGATGGAGAAACTCCTATCATGCTTCAGCCGACTAATGCGACCGAGAAGACACAGCTAATAGGGGACAGCCGTCGGAGCTATCGCACAGACTCCTAGAGCCAGCAAACACAGCCTGTTGGTGATTCTCACTGAGAACAGACACACTGATAAGCTCTGCATCCTGTGTTTGTAGTTGTCTTTAAGCTAATCAAGAGTAACGTGAAAGAATTTCCTATCAAGGCAGAATCTCCCTCTAGGCCACTTCCCATAGGTTGATATCTGCATTCTGCAAGGAGATACCTAGGGCCACTACAGAGCTCTATGCACTGGCATACTGGTCTCTCATGGCTTCACACTGCCAGGCTCAGCATGGTCTTTCCCTCTAACAATACTCCCTTTGTTCTCCTCGAGGCCCTTAGCTGTGGGCTCATGTCCCAGACACAATCCCAAATCCCTTTCTGCACACACCAGCTCCATCTCTGCCTGCCCTGGGAATACTTCTCGCATGCTGCAGTTTTGCTGGATGCAAAGCATTCTCATGAAGGGACCTCTGAAAATGCTCTTTAGCACAGCTCAGAGGCAAAGTTGGTGACGAGGCAGATGGGGCTGTCCTTCCAGGAGACTAAATGCTCTTTGGAAAGCAGTGAGCAGCTTGCCTGGGCCCAGTGCTGGCAGTTATAAACTTGAGCCAGGACAAAGTGTTTGGACATTGTTCTGATGATGATTACAACACGGGTCACTCCAAAACCTGTAGTCTCACCCAGCACCAGAAGCACACGAGGGCTTTCTGCCTTCACCTGCAAACACAGGAGATGGTGAGCAACCACCTTGTGGAGGGAGAGGCACCCCTGGGCTGCCCCAGTGTCTCGCTCCTGTCCCCATAGCTGGTGACAGCCCCAGAGCAAAGCTTCCCTGATCCTGCCCAGTCAGGCCTGCTGCCCATGTCATGCAGCCCTGGCTTCTCCAGCTGCAGCTGCAGTGTGCTGGAAATTGGTCCCCAGCCAGCAGCTTTCAGCTGGAGTGCTTATTGCACCATGCCCCTGGCTGCCAGCCCCACTGCCCTGCTGGCACTGGGCTGGGAGCCATTGCACCAGCGCTGGCAACCATGGCTGTGGGACCAGCAAGGACTCGGCAAGGCAGGCAAGCAGCAGAGGAGCAACTGTCTTCACAGCCAGATCCTCCCCTCTGCCCAGGCACAGGGGCTTTAGGAGCACATGCCATGATTTAAAATAAAGAGGTAGGGATGAGGTGTACTGCTGGTGGGTACAGCATGAAGAAAGTAAGCCCCTAATTTGTAAGAAAGAGCTGAAGAAACACCTCTAAGATAATTCAACTTAGCATTTCTGTGGTTGGGCATAATAGTTCATAATCATGTTACACCAATCATTGTCAGTCCTGTATGTTTGCTATTTTTGCTCTTCTAATCAAAGCACTGTGGTCCAAAGGACATAATGTTCCACTATACTATAAAGACCAGTGAGTACATAGCTAGTCAAAAAATTAAAATTGGATCCTGCAGTTGTGAAACAACATTATCTTTCCTCTATTCTCACCTTTCACATCAAATGTCATCCCATGGCAGCTAAATATATGGGAAAAGAGTGTGTTTCATAGACCCAGCTATAATTCCAAAGTCAAGAAATACTACTTGCAACATTTCTTTAAAGTTCCCATAACACATGGACATTTTAAAAGCCATTAATTCCAGTTCAGATTATATATCTGTTCTCTAGGTGCAGGCACTGGGGCCAGCTGACGCACACATTGCCCTCAGAAATAGCCCTATTTTTTTGCTCCAGAGAAGAGGGGAAGTCCTGGCATGGCTGGGGCTGTGCACAGGCACTCACTTCCCTCCTCTTTGGCCTCAGTTGGATGTTGCGATTACTTTGGAGGCCACTTGTTTGTACATTAATCCAGGGTGCCATCCTGCCTGCTAAGCAGTGCTGCAGGAATGTGTCCATCCATCCCAGCTGTTCCAGGGGACAACTGGATGTGCCTTGGTGGCACCATCCTGCTGCTGAGGGGATGTGAGCCCAGAAGACACATTCATGTGCTGTGCACCTTCCCTCTGGGTGGCCAGATCCAACTCCTGCTCCCATGGAAGTCAACAAGATTTACACCCTTGATTTCAACAGCAGCTACAGAGCAGGCCTAAAGCCAGGGAGGGAAAGGGAAATCCCAGATTAGCAAAAACAGTGCGGGGATCATTTCACATACAACACCCTCAGGGCCCCATTATGAGCCAGAGCCAAAACTTACTGAAATCAAGGAAGTGATCTCCATAGGCTTGAGATGTGACCACATGTCATGTGGTTCTTATTTGCTCTTTCTAAATGAGATATTTTTGCTGGGGAAGGTTTATGGCTCCATCCCACAGTGTGATGCAAAGGCAGACAAGCTGCTGCGTGTCTGCAAGCCATTTTACAGACACAGGGACCTGTACTACTACAATGTAGTATCATGGTTAGCCAAAACTCCTGGAACAAACCAGTGACCAAGCCTCTGAGGAGGTTCTCCAGGACTTGCAGCTTAAAAATGAGTGTCTGAACCCATGGTTTAATTCCAAAGAGGAATCTCTGTTTTCCGGGTACCAGGGTATTTGCTGTCAGGATCAGCTATTCTGAGGACAGGTGGAGAAAGGATGAATAAGGATTTCAGGACTTAGCTCTTCAGTGGGATTTTACTCATTTGTTTGCTTCTCAGAAAAGTTCCTCATGTGAACTTAGCTATGCTTATGTTGTCTGTTTCAGTGGAAAGTTCAGCTGCATACCCATTAATCTTCTCAAAATGTACAGATCCTCAAATGTTTGTTCTGCTTCACTGCATTTATTTACATGTAACGTACTATATATTCAAAGCTACCCTTGCTGTCAACCACTCTGACTAATAAAGGCTGTATGTATGAATTGTAGCACTCCCTTTACTTTTCCACACTATCGGCAGCTTCATTCCAGTAACAGATAGAGAAGTTGTTGAGACAGCTGTCCAAAGGTAGGGCTTTGCACACCAACAGGTGGCAAGCAGCAACTCAGGGTTTCCCCAGAGAGGAACTAGGCCTTGATTGCAGCAGATGCACCTACCTATGCAAAGCAGGCAGAACTATAGCTGCACATTGCAAATCCTGTATATAATTCAGACTGCTTGTCTACATTAAAACTAAACATAACAGTGGTGTGATGAATCATAGAATCATTTAGGTTGGGAAAGACCTTTAAGCTCATCAAGCCCAAAACTACCCAGGGACTGCCAAGTCCACCACTAAACCATGTCACTGAGGACCTTGTCTACATGGTTTTCAAATACCTCCAGGGGTGGTGATTCCACCTCTTCATGGGCAGCCTGTTCCAATGCTCAGCAACCCTTTCAGTGAACAAAGTTCTCATAATATCCAGTCTAAAACTCTCCTGGTGCAGCTTGAGCCCATTTCCTCTTGTCTTATTGCTTGTTGGGAGCAGAGATGAGCCGCCTCCTCACTCCATCCTCCTCTCACATAGTTGTAGAGAGTTTTACTGGTATCGGTTCCTTTATGGAACAATTTCCCTCAGCAAAGGGTGGAGAGTGACACCACTCAGTGTCCTCAGTGCTGCTGAGGACAGCAGCAGGCGTCCTGTGCACTCCCCTGAGACCAGCATCTCACCCAGGGAGTTTGCATCTGTCCAACAGCCAGCACACAGTGCCAGGTGATCTGGGCCTGCTAGGAGGCAGAGATATTTCTCACCAGGGTGGTGTCCAGTCTCTGTGACCACAGGAGCCCAGGCATTTGGGAAATGGACAAGGGGAAACTGGTTTGTCTGCATGCCCAAGGAGCTGTCCTTTTGTGTGTTTAGATATTAACTCATATTCACACAAAATACCAAATGGAAGAGGCATCATAGAAGAATTAGGCCCACCGCCAGCATAATCACTTATTTGGGCAGTTTGTGCACCTGTCTCCCCGCAACGCGTTTGCTTAATCCAAAAGATATCAAACATAATTGTATGTCATTTAATTTCATTCCTTACCTTCCCTCCAAGTAGATACCCAAGGTATGGGTATGATTTCAGTCAAAAAGGGTTACATTTCTGCCTCTTTCCAGGATAAAATCATTCAAGAGGAATGATGAAGCATGCCAAACTGACCACAGGTGAAATTACTGATTTGGTTTTCTCTGCTATCATTTTCTGTACAAACCATGATGTTCACTGTGCTGTTACAAAGCAGAGAGAACGACCACAGATGACAGGAACCCCCTTCCTCCCCTCCACAAACTAAAGTCAGCCAAACCCTCACATCCAGCATCTCCTCCCACTCTGAGAGAGGTGAATGGGTACAGAGGTTCATACATGAGGACTCAGTCCTTCATGTCATTGTCATCCATCCCAGGGTTAGGAAGGCCATAATATGGGACACCTGCAAGGCAGCCAACATCTACAGATAATAGAAAGCTACCAGTGAAGATAGGTAATCTCCTACTAGCAGAGAGAGTTAACATGTGTTAAGTATCACCTGGCTGGGTTTTAAAATGCTCTCCTGTGGCAGCAGTGTGCAGATGTACAGATGCTTCCTTACTCTGGAAAAACAATGCCTAGATGAAAAGAGACCCTCTGGATTTCAACATCCTAATTAACTGAGATGAGACAGGTCTGCTCCGGCTTGCTCTGTGGGGGTTTGTGGCAAGTTGGACTAAGAACAACACGCATCTTGTTTTCCATTAAAAACAAACAAGGCGTTTGTTGGCAGTTAACACAGTGTGAGCTGTGTCCTCTGCTCCCGCAGCAGGATCAGCGAGTCACAGTGGAGCGGCTCGGTTTGCAGCACACATGGATCTCGTGGAGAAAAGCAACCGTATATGCAACTGGTTAAAGAGAGGCTGCTTAAACTCACACTACTCGGGTTTGGAAAGGGGGGGGAAAAACAGTGTCTCCTTCGAGCCGGAATCGAACCAGCGACCTAAGGATTACCGCAAAGCCAGGCCTCTACAGTCCTCCGCTCTACCAGCTGAGCTATCGAAGGGACCTATGGTATGCACCCACTGCCACACAACAGGAACCCAGCACAGTGCGCCCGGACGCATGCGCGGAACACACAACTCTGGGACGGGTGCTAAGCCCGGGCCGGGGTCCACTGCTCGGAAGGGCAGGAACTGCAGTGAACGCCTCCTGGCGGCGGGGCGGGGCGGCGCTGCGCTAGGGTGCGGCAGTCGATAGCAGAGCGGCAAAAGCACCGCTTGTGCGGGGCCAGTGGCGCAATGGATAACGCGTCTGACTACGGATCAGAAGATTGTAGGT
>JBAFWW010047191.1:30953-52698 GCA_036873685.1 Agapornis canus | reverse complement strand
AACCTGCTGGTCATGCTCCTTTTGATGCAGCCCAGGATATGGCTGGCTTTCTGGGCTGTGAGTGCACACTGCTAAATCACTAGACAGAACATAATAACCTGAAAATTCAGTGCTTATTCCAAACAGGCTGATTCTCTTAAGATGAGTCCAAATCATTATTTTCATCACTACATAATGTCCAACTATCAACTTGTTTAATGCTTTATAACTTGGGTCATTTACTAGGTTTTCACTTTGTTTATTTCATGGAAAAATGCAAGGTTTGCAAAATTTTTTTTCCTTATGAATATTTCAGTCCAATGGGGAAAAGCAGTGCCTTTTCAAAACTGAGTACATCAAATTACAATGAGGTAAAACATGTTTTGTCTGGTTATTGCAGCCACAATACACATTACATAATAGCAAGCATGTTATCCTGGTAATAAGCCTGGCTGATAGAGTTTTTGCAGGGAGGGCGTTCTTTTCCCCTGCTTTTCCTCTGGAATACACTTAGGGTGATATTTTATAAATGCAAACTCTCTGCAGAATTTTGAAATCCCTGACAGAATGAGAGCCGCAGCTGCTGGTGGGAGGACATCAGTGGAGATGAGCCGAAGGGTACAAGCAGATGCCTGCTGCTGTAGTGGCTTGGTGTGGCAGCAGCTACCCCCGCAGTGTGCAGGCACTGCACAGATACAGGAGCATACCAGCCTCTATGCCAAAAGTTGTGCCTCCTGAAGACAGACATGAGTAGGAAGAGGTGGTGGGGAAGTTTCAGGGAGCATAAACCTGGGCTGTTAAGTCAGGAAAGGATTTGGGAATAGCAGTGCAGAGGGCAGAGAAGGCTTTGAGATGGGAAAGTGATGGAGGGAAAGGGATGGACTAAAAGGATTCAAAGCAACTCTGAGACAGAAAAGGTAAGAGAACGAAGGGAAAGATGAGAGCCCTCTGGGTTAGCAAGGGTCATTTGGCTCAGGGTAGCAAGCGCTGAGAAATAAGCACGTCTCCTTCATCCAGACAACTGAACTATCATTTGGTGGCAAGAAACTTAGACCAAGACTGTACAGACATCCCACTTTCTCCAAGGCCTGCAATTCACCTTCAATTTTGCTTTCAGAAATGTGAATAGCTTGAAAATAAAGGCCAAACTTTATGAGCATATCAGATCTGAAGGTAATTTGGAACTTCTTTGGATGACTTCTTTGCCTCACATCTACCCACCTCCTTCCAAAGTTACCCCATGGAAACTTGCCTTCTGGCAAACGGCAGGTTTAACTTGCCAGTTCTCAGTTTCATTGGTTCTGTCTTCACTGCTCTTCTTGGTCACTCTACAATACCATGACAGCAAAAGCACCCCAGACTCATACTTGCTGTCAATGCACTAAATTCCCATGACATTTTTGGGGTAGCCCAGATGTATCCAAACTGCATAAGGTTTTCTAACCAAAATATTCCATGGGTCCTCATAGCATGTCTAGCAGGACACTCTTTGTATTCACCCACTTTAACTTGTTTGTGCTATGAAATACCACCTTACTCTAAAATGTTCCATCATCAGTCTCTGTAATGGTCTTACTGCACTAGTATGAATCACAAACTACCATAAATGACGTTGAAAGTGTAAAAGTAAAGCTTCTAGACTGCACCATACAAGAAGAGAACAAGATATACTGCTGTGAGGGGCTACACTGCCATACAGGGCACATCTCCACATGGTGTGTCAAGAGCAACAACAGATAAAGCTAAGGATTCTGGGACCTGCCCCAGAAAAAGGTTGATCAAAAAAAGTGAAGTTCATATTTTCCTTACTGGATGTGCTAGTGGCTGGACGCAGGTAAAGACTCATGACCTATTTCCAGGCTGAAAATTGGCTGGTTTTCAGCACTGGGGATGGGTGAATGGTTGGGGCAGGTCTGAATACTGGATGTGGAGCCTGTGCTTGCACAGTTTGCAGAGAGACCATGTCTGTAGTGCCTTTGTCACAGCAGGAGGATGGTCTCTTATGCATCTTCTACTCCTAACAGAGGGCTGACCTGGTCTACATGGCATGCAGATTTGGCCTTATGATATGAGACTGTCACATGAGAGTAGAGATTCATCTGTGATCACAAAAGCCAAAAGCACACATTTTCTGAATGGCTTATTGGTGTTCCTTATGGGGATTAATCCAATAGGATGCTGTGGGTGCAGCTCCTCCCTTTTTCTCTCTGTGCTGAGCATTTGGCATGCTCTGTGTTGCAGTGATTCACAGCATGCCTAAGGATGTTCTGACAGGCACTGAAAGGGCAGCTTGCCCCTGCCAGTTTCCTCTATCCAGATCGTCCTCAGGATGTCCTGGAGGGCATTCCTGGAGTCAGACACTGTGGGCATTCAGAGGATTCACTTTGAAAGCCAAATTAAATCTTCAGGGGTACTGTACATGTGCAACATGAGCAAAACCAGAAGCTTCTCTGCTGCTGTTGTATCTGAACATGCACTCAACACAGTGCCACTTTATATGCTTTATCTGTTCCATGCAGAATTCCTCTAGAGCTCCTGAGAATTGCATTACTTTCAGTTTGAGAAATGCAGCATAAATAATAGATGGCTTAGCTTGAAAACAGGAGAATATGTTTCAAATGATCTGTAATTATGTTAATATGTATCACTGATATCTTCAAAAAGGAACATTTAGCAAACTTCCTTTCTGTGTTTAGTAACTTTTATACTGTTTTCTCCATAGAAAGAGAGATGTCAAAAGTAGGTCCTGGAATGAGAGCAGTTATTGGATGGAAAGACAGCTGATATATTATATTTAGACACATACAAAAAAATATTTTCTGTTTAAATATTGCTGTAATATATTAATTTGATTATCCTTACAACTGTTTGCATGTTAGCTGGAGAAAGGATGAAACACATACACTCCCTGCATGTTTCTGCAATCAGGTAAGAAGCTGCATCCCAAAAGAGCCTGCCATAATCACTGCATTATAGTCTGTGGCTTCATAAACACAGCATGCACTACTCTTCCATAATGAGGTGTGTGTTCTATCGTGGGTAATACAAACATTTTCTCTGTTGAGCAGACTGCTATGTAAATCAGGAGAACAGAAATTCAAGGAGACTTGTTTTGTTTGATCCTTCAGTTATACCAATACGACATTCCTCTTGGTCACCATGTTAAACTTGAAAAGGAAGAATTCTATTAATAAAAAATGAAATTGGAGAAAATATATTACACCATCTCTGTGGCTATTAAATTAATAACAAGCAAGTGATGAACAAAAATTGTGATTCATTATGCATGTCATTATGCATCTATGACAAAAAGAATAATTTATACATTCCAAGTAATGTTATTTCTTCTATAATAGCAAAATGAATCATCAGATTTTAATTTTCTGCCATAACTATTTAAACCCTTTTAATAAGAGATTTGCCTGTCTTCTGAGGTGTCTAGCAATATCTGATGGAAGTTCTCAAATTCTACAGTTATGCTACTAATGTATCAGCTAAAAAAATAAGATAATGAACCAGATTAATTTCTTTCAAATTCAGTTATTGGTTAATGCATTACAGTTATCATTGTATTTATCCCTGAAGTTTTATCTTAGATGTTACTATATAGAATCACAGAATCACAGAATAGTTGGGGTTGGAAAAGACCTTAAGTTCATCTAGTTCCCACCGCCTGCCATAAGCAGGGACATCTCACACTAAACCATGTCACCCAAGGCTGCGTCCAACCTGGCCTTGAATGCTGCCAGGGATGGAGCACTCACAACTTCCTGGGCAACCCATTCCAGTGCCTCACCACCCTCACAGGAAAGAATTTCTTCCTTATATCCAATCTAAACCTCTCCTGTTTAAGTTTGAACCCATTACCTTGTCCTGTCACTACAGTCTGTAATGAAGAGTCCCCCCTCAGCATCTCTATAGGCCCCCTGAAGTACTTAGTTTTCTAGTCAGTGTTGAGGTCTTTGGGGGATTTTTATCTGCTGTCACTATGAGGCCTCACTCTCCTTACGTAGTTTCCTTGTAGCAATAACTTGTGGGAGTCGATAAAATCACATGTAACATCTTTCTAACATCTCTGATTAACAAAAAAGAGAATGCAAGATGCACATGAAGTTCAATGAAACTCAGTGAAGTTCAATGAAACTCAATGAAGTTCAGTGATTCTCTCTTTTGGAAGGAAAGCAAGCACAGGAAGTGAATTCAACAGTGTTCTGTGCTAGAAGGTCAAAAGTGTTTCTGGAATATTTTTCTTTGTTTGTTGCTCTAGCAAAACTTGATAAGTATTTTCCCCACAGAAATGAACAAAAACTGGGAGAATGCCTTATTTGGTACTAATTGCTGATACATTTATTTTCCTTCTGTACTGTTGGGGAAACTGCTCAAAGTAATGTTACCAGACAGCATACATGTCAGGACCTGTCTTTAGAAATGGCTAAAATCAGTAACAGCCTATGCTAGAATATCAGTAATTTAATGCTGTACAAGTTTCTGATGATCTTAATTACATAAGAGTAAAATCAGGGATTTCATGTAGTTTACTACCATGAAACCCAGTAGTGTTGAATTAGGCCTTTCCAGTGATCCTTCTCCTTTTAATTTCAAGTTTTATGTTATCCCAGGTACTTCTGAGCATTGCAGCCACTAAGGATTCAGGTGCAGCTTTGCCCCAGTTATGCTGGTCCAGATAGCAAACTAGGAGCCAGATCATCTGATACTCTATGTACATTAGTGGGTCATGTGTTGCAGTAGCAGGGAACCTAGGGATTAAAAAGTTGGTGCTGAGGACCAGGTGTGCAGTGTCCATACTGCGCACATTTCAGGGGCAAAGATAAACTTTAATCTGGTTCTATGGATTGAGTGCTTGCTCATTAGTGGTGGGTGGCACATCTTCCGCTTCAGATTCATCTGAAAGGCAGTCAGTTTGTACACTCTGTGGCTGCACCTGGACCAGAGTATGGAGTATTCAAAAATGTACTCTTGTTCTGAACTAAAATGCTAGAAGAGGTGCACCCTTAATCTGCTCCTGCAGTGTAATCTTTTGCAGAAGGAGGACCAATCTAAGGACTTCAGTGCACAGTGGCATTTATGGCTGGCTGCTTTATAAAGTACCAGCTGTTTGATGATGGTTATCGCCATCAATGGGTATTGTTCATTCTTCAGTTACTTTGTTCCAGGCCACTTTTATTAATGTCAGCCACAGTTAATTTCAGGTTTTGATGATATGACAGATTATGACCCACAGCAATACCAGATCTTGGTTACTGCCTAGTATGCTCTAGTCATCTCTGGGAATGAAAGAATAGTCAGTTGTAGCCAGTTGTATCTGTAATACTAACAAAACTCATCTGCAAAGCTAAAGTGTCAGCCTTAAATGAGTAAAAGAAGTACCAGCTATGGATTATTTCCCTTTTTCCAGGGATGCGTTCAGTGTGACCACCCTTCCTCATATCTCTGCACAAGAAGAAAGAAGAAATAAAAGGAGGCATAAGGGACTGCCCTGCTTTGTGGCCTGTTCTTGAGGCAGACTCTGGAAAATTGGCGGAGGGAAGGGTGGCAGTGTTGCAGGCTTTCTCACCATACAGAAAACACCCAGAATTCTCACACTCGAGGTTCTGAAACAGTTAAATGTCTTTCAGCTGCTGTATGGATTAATTTCTAGAGAAATGAAAAAAGGTCACAAAAGGTATTGCAAGATGTGTTGCAGGTCAAAATAATATGTAAGCTTCTCAGTGTAATCAGCTTGTTGATTTTTGCCCTCCAGGTCTTCCAAAACTTGTCAGAAAATTGACATAGCTCAAGTGTAATGCTGAGCTTTGCATTTGCATCTCTATTTGGTCTGATAGACTGTAAGTGTGTATAACAGGTACTTGTGGACTGCACTTTTTCAGGAGGCTCAAGAGAACCACTTATTGTACCTAAAATTAGATATTTTCTTGCTCAGCTGTTGAGCTTCAGGGCAGTCTGTTTTATACAGTAAAGAAGAATTTGTATTTTGCTACTGTATCTGATTTTTGGTCATCTGAGGAAGTACTCGCTTTTACTGATCAAAAGGTGTTGTATCATCATAGACGTAGGTCCAGCTTGACAGTCATAATAACTAGCATTTTGAAACAAATCTGGAGCCAAGCATGCTGAGAAAGAGCAGACTGACAGGCTTCTGATACTACAAGCCATGAATTACTACACATCTACTGTTTTTAAAAGGTTATGGTGATTATCTGACTGGGAAATTTTCTAGGTAAATATAGAGACACGTGTTTTGTCTTCAACTTTGCTTCTTCCTTAGAGGCTGCTGCTTTCATTTCTCTGTGTGGCCATGGTCAAATTTTTGCTCCCTTTCAAATTTGAGGGATAGAGCAGGGATCAAGGTAGCTAAATGAAGGCTTCTCAGAACTTCTTTCTTCCAGCAAAGTGTACAAAGTGAAGGGTAGCATCCAGGATTAGATCTGATGCCTGCTGGCCAAAAGCTGCCATGAAAGAAGCTGGTTCAGGCAAACCAAGTGGAGTCTGTCTTGATAGCAGCCTCAGTACTACCTTCTTCAACTGTATTGAATTTTGGCAGTGTTCTGTGAAATTTATTTCTTTGTTGATACTGACCATAAATTGAAACACCCCAACTATTCTAGAATAGCTGAAAAAGGGAAAAACCCTTGTGAGAAATAAAAGTGTTCCTGCTGACCTGTACTCTCCTTTCATGGGCAACAACAGCCAGGTTTATCTCATCATCTCATACAATGAAGCAACATCTCAGTCAGCTACCCTTCTCTTTCTACCCATGGCAGATCCAAGGTTCTTACATTTGAGATCAAGTTAACTTTAGAATATAAGAGCTTTTCTCCATTTTCTCAATTCCCAATCACTGTTACTGTCTTCTGTCAATGGGCCAGGTAGGGCAAGTAGTTTACAAATTCCAGAGTTAATCTTGAATTTCTTTCTCCCAAGTCAGTCTCTTCCTTTACAGTCTTTCCATGTAAACTGCCAGAATTTTAAATAATGGCAGGAGGGCAATGCCTCTTTATCCTGGATGGGAATCCAGCCTGATATGTAACATGCCCACCTTTGTCCCCTGGTGACCTAGTGATCTAATCCCATGTTGATTCTTATTACCCTTTGTCATCAGTAGTGCTTTAGCTAGCCCTTAACCTTTCCCCATATCAGAGCTGTCTGTGAATTCTATGCTTTTGCAAAATGAACAGTAAGTCCTGTTTTCTCCCCTGGCATATATATATGTTAATCCATTAAGACTGTGAAACATGGCGGGTTATATATTGAGAATGAACATTTCACATGCTTGTTATGGCTCGTGTGTATTTTGGTCCTTGCCAGCATGCTGGTGCCTTAGGATTCTGGAGTGTAAAGTAGTGACTTCAGTGCCTGAAGGACTGTCATTCTGCATCTCCTTTTTGTTTCCATGGTTGCAAGCAGTAATTTTATAACTTGGGGATGGAGGTAAGAGCATTGCATTGTCTTGTAAATTTTTGTTGTACTCCTTTTGATATGTAATTGTGTAATGGCTCTTTGAAGGAGTCACTCCAAAGCTATACTCAAAAATGCATCTCCAGAATAGATTGAAAGATGGGATTACTTACAAATGCTTTTTCATATAGTTTCAAAAGGTTTCAGGTTTTCAGGGATAAATGTTGATGGTCTTATTACCTTACTGATGAGCTCATATGAAATGGTGGTAGATTTCTGTGTCTGTTTCCATTAGATACCTCCAATAAAATTGTGACTTCGTAATTGTCAGGTCAGCATGTTGTTTGAATGACTTCCTGATTTGTATGTTTGGCCAGATTACTTGAGAAAGGTTGAAATTATTAAAAACTACTGAGCTGGCAAGTTTCTTACTGAATCAAGTAACTGAAACAAGAACTAAGTAACATGCTTACTTGGTTTTATGCTAAGAGGTGCTATCTCAGTCTTACATGACATGTTTATGTACTGAGCTAAGAAGGATCACTCCATAAACACTGATAATGTAGATACTGCTTTGTGGTGTTTTGCTGAAGAGAAAAGGGTTGATAATTAGCTACCTGCCTTTGAAAAAAATCTTGGTATTGTTTTGTATATGATTTAAAAAAATTGAAATTTCAGGATGGGCCATTAGCTGTATAGACAGCGAGATCCATGAGTGGATTGTGCACAGGGAAGTCACTGTTGGGTTTGGAGCTTCATCTACTTTCTTTCCAGCAAAGTGCAATTATAGCTTTAAATATATTAAAATTAATTCTCAAAAGAAGACAAGCTCATGGTTAGGGTCTGGTTATTTTTTTGTATATGAATACACCTATATAAATACAGAGAGAAAGAGATTGTATGTGTCTGTTGTGTTCAATCTGTGTACCAGTGGACTAGATTATTAAGTGGTATGCTTCATCTACAGATTATCTAGAAAGGTGGTGTTTCATTACCGAGGCTGACTAGCCAGAAGGATCTGCATGCTGTGGCAACCACAAGAGTTTTTAAGTGATAATAATAACAAGTCATTCAGCAGTGAGGTAAAACTATGCACACAAAGAAAAAAAAATAAAAGAACAAGCACCCTACAGCAATTTGAGGTGAAGCAACAGAGAAAGAAATCAGTGTCTGTAACCACATGCAAGCCATGGTTCAGAACAGTAACCTTATACTTCTTTGGAAATAAATCAGCTTTATTTAGAATAGTTCTTTTATGCTAATCAATTTAATTAATTAAATGGCTCTATCTTAGATCTTGAATCTACTCACATCTCCTGATTTTTGTTGCCTCTCTCTCCTCTTTGTCTGCAAACAATCACAGGTGGCAATGTAAAAATAGAAACATCCTAAGAGATTTTTGAGATTTTGAGGGTATCTTTTCTCATTTCCATCCATCTGCTCATCTTTCTTTATAACTGGATTAAGCAACTGAATCTCTAACTGCTTTCTTTTGGGACCTGCCATATTTGATCAAATCTTTCCCTAGTAGATTTCTTGATGCTCGTCATTTGCTAGCCTTTCTGTCTTTTTGTGGCTTTTTTGGCAGTGTCCGTTCTGAGACTGGTCACACTTCCAGTAACTTTCCTCTTTATCCTATTTTGTTTTCTTGGTAAACTAAACTAATGCAGGTTGTAGGTATTTTTTAGCAAGTTTTTCACTGGTCTTGGAATTTTATGCTTTTTTTTTTTCTTTTAAAATTAAGCTCCATATAAGCTCATTTGCTCTTGTCTAACCAGTTTTGTTTGAGTTCCAGTTGGTCTTCCCACCTGTTACCAGTCTTTCAGAGCTCAAATCTAGATTATTTTTTTTTCATTTAAGTTTTGTAAATGCATGTTTAGCATTTTAATCAGTCTAATTATATAATAGGTTTAGCACAAGCTTAACCTAGAGGCTACCTTAAAAAAACCCCAAGTAACTGTGGCTGTATTTTTAAGGTCCTGTACGTATTCCTGGCTTCAATCATTCCTGTAGTCAGAAAGCTTCTGGCAACATCTGTAAGCATTTAGTCCACATGGTTTGCTAATTGTTTATACTGTAATTTGTTGTTAGCATCTGTCTTTATTTGGGGTGTCTAAATAGCTGTCTAGGCTTCTGTCTGTCAGCCTCTTTAGGAGCTATTGCTGTTTTAATCACTTCCTGAAAACTAGTGAAAAATATAAAAATTCTTGCAGTTTTAATAAATAGATACTGTGTATATACTAGTGTGGATTTAGGAGTTCCCTTAACATTGTCTCAAATCTCTACTTTTGTTTTCATTCCCAGTTTATTTTAATCTCTGTCCTGTGCAGTATTGAGTCATGCTAAAAATATCTTCATTAGTCTGCCATTGATCTACAACAGCATTCAAGGATGCTGTGTCTGAGTTCTATGATTACTTTGCTTTAATTTAGTAAGTATATAGGAAATTTAAAGCAAAAATAGAATTAAGTTATATTTTGATGTATTCCTTTCCAGGATTCTCAAATAATTACACTGATTTTGCTTGTTACTTTTATTTTGGGTTTCCCTATTATTTTTTAACTCACTTTGTTATCCTCCTGGAAATTATTTTAAAATTCCAGACTCTACTTAATACATATTCTGTGCCTGACTGAACTGCATTTTTGCAGAACTACCATTTAAGAACTTTTGAAAAATTTTTAAATCAGATTGTTATATAAAACCTCAGCTAATCTTTGTAACAGCATTTTAATGAAATACTGGGTTGGAGGAAAAATTGGTTTGCCATCTCTCTGCTTGATAGTTTAAAACTAGCCAGACACACTGACTAGCTACACTCCTTCATTTTGTTTTCTAGCCTTGTAAATATTTCCACATTCCATCTGTGATGTCTAGTGCATGCATGAATAAAATATGAAGTAATTTAATAACACATATTATGTGAGGGGGTGCTGTTTATTCTCAGACTTGAAATGAGACATTTTTAGATCACACACTGAAACCTCTTGGGATTTTCTTACTTATTCAGGGGCCTGTCTTTGAGGCTGTGGTGTACAAATATGTTTCATTCCCTCTAATGTGGAAAAAAAAGGTATTGCATTTTTTTTTTAACTTTTATTTGTATCTTTATTGTATTCTTGGAAGGACTGTGGAGGAGAAAATAGGAGTTAGCTCTCACTTTTTTTCTTGTATTTGGACTAATGGAGACAATGATACAAAACCCATGGGCCATTCCAAGATGTATTAGTCTCATAGGAGTTTGCATCCAACAAGTAGCTGAGGTTGGATTGCAGAAAGGTAACTGAAAGTCTCTGTAGTCCTTTACTTCAAGACTAGTAACCTTTCAGGGTGCAGGTTACAACTCAGATGAAGGGATAACGGGAATATCTTAATAGGTTTGTTTCCTTATCAGCTAAAACCTCTGTGCCAAAATAACAGGTTAATATCACAAGACCGTGAGGGTTTACATTGAAGTACCTATTCACATGTATGTTTGAAGCTATGTTATTTGCTGTACATTTGACAAATTGCAGAGCTCCAGTTGTGCAACCCTGTACTTGTGCCAGGATGAAGTTCTGGGCCTGTGTTTCAGTTTAGTGTAAGACAATTCTTTAGATATATTCTCACATGCTAGTCTGTGCTGTAGCATTTCCATAAGCATCCAGTGTCTGTGAAAACATCAGTGTAACACAGTAGTGGCATAAACTCACCCATGCATCTTGCTGTCTATGTGGTCTCTAATTACTCCCATTCACACGTAAATAAAGATTGTAGCCATACCTTAGCCATGATAGCTATTAGCATGCAATCTGTGTTCAAAATTTTAAATAAATGGGTAGCATTTAGTTCTAACACTGACTTTCATTTCACTTTAAATAATGACAGAATACAGTTAAAATTAGTGTTTGGGTAGTCATTACTAAGCATGCTTTTTCTTGAATCATAACATAGTGCCCTCTGACAGTGAAAAATGGACACAAGAACAATTTGTTATTTTAAAGAGCGTGACAGTTAACGTATATTCTATATTTATGTACAAATGAGATATGAATATTAAAGAAGGTATTAAAACAAATAACTTGGCTTCTTTATTTGTAGTGCTTTACTCTCAGGAAAAAGGACACCATCATTCCAGATGATGACCTATGTTTCGTTGATTAGAGTGCTGTAGGTTTCCTTGCTGAAATAATTATTAGGCAAGCCTTCTTGAGCATGTTTGTACCTTGCATTTTCCCTTTTCTCCCTCCTTGATTATAATTTTCTGTCAGAGACCAGATTGTTCAGAAGAATACTAGACATTTGAAAATCAAAATCAGATATATCAAAATATGATCCTGCATTACTTTATCTGAAAAGACCACATTCCTTTATATGAAAATGACATACTGCAGTAAACTTAACAGGACTTACTATTAGTTTTTCAAATATCAATTTTTTCCAGCTTATATTTGTATCCAGGCATTTGTTCAACATGTTGCCATGGAATATTTAAGTAAATATTTTCAATAATAACTTTCCATGAAGGCAGTGTCTTCAAAAATCTCTTCATTTTCCATTGTCAAGTGAAAAAAATTTGTAGGTATAGGTAAGCATATTTGCAAGTTCCTGCTGGGCTGTTAGGTTTCATCTTAGTACATAATTTGTACACACTTTTCCTTGGAATATTTGGAGTGTGTGAAGGATATAATGGGAGTTGTGTTTTATGGAAAACAGAGTCTCTGGAATCATCTTATAGTTTGGTTTTATTGTATGCATATAACTAAAACCATCTGTGTGACTTGCTGTTAGTAATACTGTTTGGACAGCCCTAAATCAAATCCTGAATGAGCAAGATATGGAAGGCAGTTTTATACTGGTATCCTTCAGGTTAAATCCACTGAAGGCCAGTCTTTTTTCTGTCTTGGTATAACAAGTATTAGCAAGAGGTAAGTTTGTGCTAGCTGTCCTTGTTTCACCAAGATCTGTCTTCTGCAAACAGGCCTGTGTTTACAGAAACCAAAGTGAAAATAGCATGTGAACAGCATAAACAGACAATGGTCAAAACAGTTGTACATTTGCATAACTGTGTGGTATTTAAAGCAACCACTAGCTTGCTTTACTACAGTTTACTACTAGCTTTTCCTTAAAAGTTTGTCCTCTTCAGGCATCTCTCAAGAAGTGGAAGTAGAAGGGTCTGATCCTAAATAGCATTGGTTTTACACAGCAGTAGAAAACAAGTTTAACTGTCTTGTTACAGTTTTTGATAAATGGACATTGACATGGACTACGAAAGACCCAACGTTGAAACTATCAAGTGTGTGGTGGTTGGAGATAATGCAGTGGGAAAGACTCGTCTAATTTGTGCAAGAGCATGCAATACAACCTTGACTCAGTATCAGCTGCTGGCAACTCACGTACCAACTGTCTGGGCCATTGATCAGTATCGTGTCTGCCAAGAGGTAAGGATTGCAGGTATACAAAATAAGGAGCACATGCTGTGAGGTTGTACTATTACTTATTGGCCAGCCTGCCTTTGTCAGGATGCAGCAATGAACTCACAACTATTTCATGCACAGTCTCTACTGCAGCCATGGTCTGATACGCATTTCCGCACGTCTCTCATTCCAAAGTAACTTTTTTTATCAAACCTATTTTTAGGAAGATGCATATTCTGCCTGCTTTATAAAATTAAAAACCATATGTGGTAGACATATATGTGATAGACTCTTGGTCTAATATGCTTTGAATTTTCTTACAGGAAGAATTAGAAATTTTCTTGTTTCGTGGAGGGAAAGAGAATGTTATATGTCTTCTGTTCTAGGTCCTAGAACGCTCAAGAGATGTTGTGGATGAAGTAAGTGTTTCTCTCAGGCTATGGGATACATTTGGGGACCACCACAAAGACAGGCGCTTTGCTTATGGAAGGTAAATTGATCCAAGCAAAATTTTAAATAATATTTGCTGTAAAATTTTAGGGCTGAAAAAAATTACAAATCTTAATTTTGAAAAGCAAGGACTTAAAAACAATCAAGGGTATTCATATTCCTGCCTGCTGCAAAGAGGATTATCTGCTGCAAGGATTAAAAAGATATAAATATTTAAAAAGCAGCATAGTTTTACTACACTACATTTCCTTGAACAGCCTGCTAAGCTCTGCCAACAACAGTTGTCCTATTTCAAATTTTAAAGAACATTCCCCAGAATAAGATTGTAGTTTTACAAAATTAAACATCAGCATTCCTTGCTTGTATAAGCAGTGTATGATGCAGTTTCCCAGCAAGCAACTACAAGGAGAGATGTTGGAAAACATCACTCTTACTCAATTAAATATTTATTTTATTAAGACCTGTAATGTTGAATGGCAGCTAACCCCTTGAGACCAGAGTCAGTTTCATGAAAAGTGATGCTTTTCTGTATTTTCTTAATCAAAGCTGAGGAAAGAAGTTTTTTCTTCTATAAATATCAAGTGTCTGCCAGTGAATACATTAACCCTGGAAATGAAACAAAAGAAAAAGTAACCTAGATCTTTCTAGCATGTATTACTTCTGCATAGTTTCAGCAAAACTGAAGCCAGTGATAGTCTTTCTGTTTTGTTTAATGGTAATTAGATCTAGCCTTGTGGAAGTACAGACAGCAGAACAGCTTTGTAACAGACATTTGGATGCATATATCATGTGAGCAGGTTAGCTGCGTTGAGCAAATACTGAGTTGAGGATGGATTTTCGTCAGAGATTTTCATAACTGACATTTGAGTGAGGTCCTGATTCTCACACTTTTTTTTCTTTTTTACCTTCTTGAACTTTTTTATATCCTCTTATCTGCTTTGGTCTCTGCAGCTAATCAAACTTCCATAGACCTTTATGTCCAGCTGGATAGAAATTTGGATTTTTGGTTTCTTTCCAGCAGGGAATGCCCATTGTAGGGTGCCTGTCCAAGCTTTGCATTCCATGCTGCTGAAATGTACCATGTTACTTTTTTCCTTCGCTCTGAACTTCCAGATGAAACAAGTGACTTGGAGTGATGCCAGTCTTTTCTATTCTCTACCCCTTAGAACTATCGGAGAGGGTTCTGTTGGTTGAACCCAATGGTTAAATTTTCACACTGCACAACTCTGTATGGCAAACCCTCCTTTGTAGCACAGCTCTGGGCTAGTATATTTTCACAGCATCATAAATTATGTTGACTTTTGTATCAGAAGCTGTAGCAACACGTGGGTATGCGACCTGTACCATTTGTAAATCAGCTTTGAGAGTGAGGAAAGTTGCTGACTTTAAGGTAATATTTGCCCTAATATTTAGGGCTACGTTAGTATGTGAATAGGTATTCTTTTACCTTTAGACAAAATATGAACCCTACTTTGATAAAAACAGATGTACCTTAGTATTTTCACTAACTGTTCCTCTGTGATATGGCTTCCTGATAATTCTGCAACAGATACTGTGTCACTGAGAAGATTACTAGAGATTAGGAGGACAAAATCAGGCATGTTTTGAACTCTGATCCCACGTTTACTGGTAGGACAGTAGAGGGGGGAAACAACATACTTAGATTCTAATCCTGCAAATGCCAAGGAGAATGTGTAGAACTTGAGATCTCGTGGGATTAAGCATATGAACAGTGATTCAGCTGTGATATTAGCAGAACTGAGCCTGTGTAACATAAGGTTTGCTATACCTTGATTAACTTAAGGCTGTTCTGGATACCTGCTGTTGTGTTTTTCTGCAAATCTGTTAATGAGGAAAGTAACTGAAATTCTAAAGGAACTAGTTTATAAATAGAAGTTTAGTTGTAAAATTTACTAATTGTAGAGCACTGCTTAGGTACTTTATTGTTTTGAAAGGTATTAGTGTTTCATTTAAAAGTATTTTATCTATTTTAACATTTTAAAAAGAGATTTTCAATTTTGAATGTTCACATTTATAGGAATTGATTTGAAAACACTTCTATACAATGAACTACAGTCTACTCATAGCTGAGTCAGATCTTGCAGTACAATGGAAGGCACATTTTATAGCAAGCTTCTCAAGGCTACACCTACACATGCCCCACATTTCCGATTGTCTGAAGGATCATGTAATAATATAACCCTTTGGTTCTCTTCAAAATTTTTTTATGCATATGCGCTTGTGTGCAGGCTAAGGTTTATTTCAGCCAAACATTCACCCAGGACCTCTAACTGTACCAAACTTGATGTAACAAGAACCAGCAGGTCATTAATTCACCTGCTGCTCATTAAAAAAGATGCTTCATGCAGTTTTAGAAAATGTTTCATAAATAGATTATGCTATAGATGACAAGGTGAATAGTTCATAGGATTTGCAGCAACGATGAATCCCTCTTAATTCTTTATTTTTTACAGAAACATGAAAGGATGACAAATGAAATGTGCTTTTCACTATTTTTGTGACAGAAACAGTTGAAAGCCACTGAGGATGGAATAGTTAATGTTTCTGCTGCCATTCTTTAAAATGGGACTATGGAAAGTGAGATCCAGCCTGTATTCTACAGTGTGGTGTTTAGTTTAATAGTAAAAATCCTCTGAGAGCTTTGGGAAATGGCTTCTGACAGCTTAAGGGAGGGAAGAGGGATGTGGCTGGAGGAAATTGTGGGAAATACTTGTTGCAATTTTATAGCATATGTTTTGGTTTTTTTGTTGTTTTTTTCCCTTAAACTAAAGCGTGTGCTTTAGTTTTGGAAGTTTCTTGTTCAGTTCCACTTAGGCTCTATGTGATGCCAAACAGTCATTTGTTGATATTGTCTCACAAGGTTTCATCTGAGGCAAAATCATTCCAAAACACTGTAAAATGACAATGTCTTTGTTGTGATTGGCATACTGATTTCCATTTCCTAGTTACCCTTTGTTTAATAATAATCTAGTCTCAGTGCTGTTGTATTCTATGAGCCTGCAAATTAAGTGGAAGCTTCATATAAAGCTCAAGTTGTTGTTACATATTAGTTTCTCTGCATGTGTAAAGACATGAAAAGAATTTATGTTTCAACTTGTCAGGGTTTTCTATGCTCTGTCCTCCTGTCCAATCTGGTTTTGAATGAGAGTGTCAGCATACTGTGTTCAAACTAATTCTAAAAGCAAAATGGGAAAAAGACTGGCTTTCTCTTTTTTTCTTTTGCATCCTTTTTTATTTTTTTTCAGGTGAACATGTTTGACTACAATTTGACTCATATCCTATGTATCCTGTTTCTTTATACATGCAGCTCAAGTATGTGTAAACATGAGTACAAATCTGTAAAGAGTTAATTCAGTCCCAATCAAATATTTATTCTCAATAGCAAGGATGTGGTTTGTCAGCTAATTCAGTTGGGATGATTTATTTACTTGCAACTTAAATATGAGCTGTAGACCAAACAAAATCTGTTTGTACAGCATGGACAGAAAACAGCTTTTTCCTCGTGACTTACAAATCTGAATGAGCCTTGATATGAGACTGCTGACAGAGCCTTTTAAAGTATGTTTAGAGTATTTCCTCTATTGTGAACGGATTTCATAAGCCTTGTGGGTCTTGTGTATACACAGAGGAGCACATACATTCATCTTTTTCTGTGTGGTTACAATTTCTTTAACCACTTACTTGAATGTAATTGAATCCATAGAAATAGACCTTCTGAATGCTACTAAAAAAGGTCAATGAGAATAGGAGTTTATCACTGCTTTTTGAAGACTTCTACTGTTCTCTTTATGGCTGTTTTATTTTCTGTTTCTTATTACTAAAGGACAATGATAATATTTCTATTAAACAAACAAAACAAATGTAGCTTTGATGGAAAATTGTATTTGCATTCAGCAAATCCAGTGAGATTTGGGTGAGCTGGGTGTCTTCCCAGATTTACTTGGTTTGCCTTTAGTTAAATCAGTGCCTTCTGTCACTCCCTGTCTGTGCCTAGGCTGAGAATCATCCAGCAGCAGCTTTTTTCAGAAAAGGTTCAAGCTTTCAGAAGTGCTTTGAATAAAAGCCCATATTTTCCCCCACAGTCTTGCTATCCCTGTTTTATGTTACAATAATTCTCTATTTTTCACATGCCTTACAAGTAATTTAGTGTCATGGGTTGGAGGGAATCGTCAGAGCTATGTCTTCACAGCAGTAGCACTTAACAGAAACAAGACAGTCCTTTCCTTTCCTTACAAAGAATCAGGAATGATGAGGAATACAGTTGTTTCCAGATGTCTCTGCCTTGGCTGTTTCCTTTTGCTATGTTTTGCTGCAACAAAAAGCGATATGCAGTATCATTGAATCATCTTTAAATACAAAATTTATGAGCCTTCCCATCTACTTTACAGTGGTTTAAAAGCTACTCAGGTTCTTCATGAAGAAATCCTGAAGAACTCCTGTAAAAAACTTTTTTTTTTTTAATTTGTTATGGTTTTTTTCTCTGTTGAGTTTGACTCAGATCAGCCCCAAGAAAGACTACAATGAGCAAAGAGCATCATAGAGAGATAGCTCTCTTCGTAATTTCTTGTTTGTTTTTTCATTAGCTACATTAATATTTGAGGCTTTTTCAGTCAGTTTATGGAAAGTATGCACTTTATATACTTAAACCGCTGAAATCTTATCTGCATCCCACCATGGTTTCAGGTTGTGAGTAGAAAGAGGTTGCTATGGAATTGCTGTTTGGAATTCTTCCTTCCTCTAAAAGGTATGTGCCAAACAATTGCTTGTGCAGTCTGAGCCTCGACTTGATGCATATCTGTCTGTACTAGAGAGACCTGTAAGGCTTTGAGCCTTCACTGACTGGAGTGAAAAAGAACATATCAAATGTTATTTGTGGTATTACATCATTTTCCATTTTTCCTTGTTCTTCTAAGTTAGCCGTGAAGTGGCTAGGTAGAAGGAGGGTGTTTGGGTTCTATACTAAAAGGCTAAAAGGCAACATCAAAATCTTGGAAATGCTAAACCTAGGAAGTGACTTTCCATCAAAGTCTCAATCTTAGTGAATTATTTCCTTGTGAATAGGTGCTAGGTAGATTTCTTGAGTCATTTTCTACTCCAAGAATCTCAGTATTTCAGTCTGGATTTCCTCATGTGTATGTCAGAATATGGAAAACACTTTGCACAGCCAGATATAGCTGTTAAAAACTGTTATCAATAACTTTGTGATATCAACTTGGCAGTTAACATTTCTTGAACATTTTTGTTGTTGTTTGCTGTTTGGAATGGGTTTTTTTGGTTGGGTTTGTTTGGTTTTTGTTTGTTTTTTTTTTTTAACAAGAAGAAAGAGGAGGAGAGGTTTTGGTGCTAGCCTAAAGAAAGCAAGAAATATGAAAATCCATATTTTCTGCCCAGAGAAAGAGATGCATTTAGCATCTGTTAATGTTTTCATGTGTTCTGTAGCTTCAGAAGTCAGTCTTATGTTGGATGCAGACCAAACCCTATCATTTTTTCTTCTCTGGATTTTTACCTCACTTTTTGTCTTGTCTCTGGCTTCCTAGCTCTGTGTTCTTCATCAAAACTTACACAGAATCATGGTTTTACTGAATTAACTTTGTATCTTCCTCTTTCTATTTTTTTTTCCCCATCCTTACATCCCTCCCTACCATGAAATAGTTTGTTGGGGTTTTTTATTTCCAAACATGGTGCTTGAAATGATGTTTTAACTTGAGCTGTTCTTCTTTTAACTCAGTAGGATTTTCTGATTTATCATTGATCATAGAGGGTGGGGCTGGCAGCAGAGGAAGGGTTCATTTTTTCCTGTGTTTGTTTTTCTGCAGCATCTTTGAATGTTAGTCGGCTCTCTGTAGTGAGATAACATGTAGTTCTCATCTGTAAGCTGCCTTCTTACAGTAACAGAAAATAAGCTCAGAAAGCCCACCTTTCCCTTTTTCTGGTTTCTCCATTGTTTTATGAATTTATTTCACATTATTTTATTTTTCTGACTGCTGTCTGGAATCAGCAGTCAGCTGATATGTCTTAACAAAAGCATTTTTAGCTATAGTCTTATCAATCCCGTTGTATGATATTGTGAGTTTTGGTGTTCTCCCTGGGTTGGTGAGTTCCAGCTAGCCATGTACCTTCTCTTTCTCTATCATTTTCTTTTATCCTTCTTCATTGATTTGGTGTTCAGGCTTTCTGTGTTACTTTTATAAACCCTTGCTTTGCATGTCATATGCAGAATATTTCATCCTCAGTTAACTATCTCTAGAATTCTATTTATCATAGCATTTTTGTTCCTGCGTTAGAAATGCAGTAATTGAGATTTCAGCTCCAGGGGAGGGACAAAGGACAATTGGTATGTTATTGTGGATATGTATACTGCAAACATACCTGATTCCAAAGAGAGTCTTATTGAGTTTACTGGCAAAATTTGGCCCAGAATCGTGCATGGATACCTTGCAGGCAACCTGTTCCAACTGGAGTTCTAATTAGCACTAAGATGGAATTTTTGCATATGTAAATGCTGAACCGGAATTATAGTGAATTCAGTTCTTAGAGCCAGCAATAAAATGAACCAAATTCCAAGAATGTGTAAGCAGTTCTTTAAATTATTAAATAAATAAAATAAATAAAAAAAATTCCTCTTGTGTTTCTCTACAAGACCTCGCTATCCTTTTTAGCAGTATTTCTGATCAGATATTTGCACAATAAGAGTAGCTCTTACAAGTTTCTGCAATGAAAAATAAGATATTTTAATCATTCTTTGTGATATCAAAACGTTTTTTATCATTGTCTGTAAATCCACCACTGGTTTCCTATGAGTACATCAAAGGAAATAGAAGAGATTTTAAAACGCTTAACATTTAAGAATGATGTATTGTTTGTAAAGGATGCTTGGGAAAACTCCACTTTTGAAGCACAATCTTGAAATATGAAATTTTCTAAAGGTATTCTTATCTTCTTTCTGTTACTGTTGTTTCCTACTAAAAATGATGTTACGGAAATTATAGAAATGGATCTGCATGCTACTCACTACAAAATCTGAATATATTTCAGGGCATTTTGAGAGCTTCGCACATTACACCAGTGCTTAAGAAGCTTCACAGCTGTTGGTAAAGTATAGAACTAATTGATTCTGCTGCTCACACCCAGGGCACTGCATGGTCTTGCCCTGCCTTACCTGGGTATCTTCAGTTCTTCACGTGCCAGGCACCCCCTGCATTTCAGTTTACTTAGCCTCTCATCTGTTTTGAGTGTGTGCATAAGTCTTGTGTCTTCAGGTCACTTTGTTATGCTCACCCATCACTTAATGAATTTCTTCTCATTTCATGTGATGGCTGCAACTGCATTTACTAAAAACTGAGACCACTAAAAACATTACCACAGCCTTGCTTATATGCACACTTTTTTTTTTTTTGGCTCAGTGAGATACATGCATGGTAAATTTCATATAAGTGAGTGAATCACTCTCTTAAAAACGTATCTGTATTGGCATGGAGATGTAGCAGGATTTTGTTCAGCCATAAGTAAAAGTCTCAATTTAATTCTTTGTCCTTCTGCTGCCTGAACCTACTGTGTTTGGGAACTTGGGGAATGGTGTTTGCATTCAGACTGCTGCCCTACACATGATCTTTCCTTTCAGGTGGTTGAAGCACTATGCAAAGTGAACACTATAGAGCTGTTCTCAAATTCTGGTCTCAAATGGGCTAAGTTCAGCTGTGATGCAGGTCTCTGAGGAATCTTGGGAAATTTATGGGAAGTGTGTAGGGGAAAAAATGAATGCAGGAATAAAAGCTAAACAATTTTTTATTGACAAATGTCTAAGGATTAGCTCTTCTGGTAAAATAAAGAGTCTAACAATTAGGATGTTCTTCTAGCAAATCATGTGGTCTGTAGAATTCAAATAGAGTCCCTTACTTTAACCTTGCTTCTCACAGAAAGCTGATATCTAAAAATAGGGAAAAATAAAGACTATAGCAGGAGAAATCCAGTGTTTGTTTGTTTACTGTGTTCCACATCCCCCCAGAGTCTGTTCTTAAAGTTCAATTTTATTCAATATGTGCAATAGATTTCTTGTAAGCAAAAATATAATTTGTTTATCCTTAAATTGATTCTGTCAGGTGTAACTCTTGGGTCTCATTTAAGCTCTCCAAAACAAATTACTTGCTTTTTACTTGCTCTCTAGAAAGATGAGAAGATAGCATGGCAGTACAGTTCAGTCTCCCTCCTTTTCCTCTTTCCCACTTCCTGCATTGAATTCCAGGTCAGAGATATTTTGTCTTCACATACTGTGTTCCTCTTTATTTCTTCTCCATGACAGTATGGCCCATGATAGATGCCCTTTACACATACATGACTGGCAATTCTTGCATGCAGCAGTTTTTCCCAGTAACTTGTAAATTATAACTGGGAACAACTTCTTCCCAGGCAACAGAATCACAGAATAGTAAGGGTTAGAAAGGACCTTAAGATCATCCAGTTCCAACTCCCCTGCCATAAGCAGG